>JAODAL010073511.1:0-14712 GCA_025379985.1 Phyllomedusa bahiana
TCACTGGGTAAAACAGGGGTTAAGGGCGGGGTATTTATTTTTTTCCTCAGTTAAATAGGGGTTTTTGGGCGTCTAAAAAACGGGGGTTTTTCCCCCCCTGTTGTTACCCTCCCCTTTTTTACCTCGGGGGGCACGGGATCTTTCCCGGGGATCTGGGGAAAGTGTGGGGGGTTGGTTTTCCCCTTTGGGAAATTCAGAAAGTTCCTTTCCCAATTTGATGAGACGTCGCCCTGGATCTTCTTTTGGGGGATTTTTTTTTTATTTAAAAACGGGGGTATACCCCCTGTTCCCCGGGAAATTGGGCCCATCCCGTGGGAAAACTGACGTTTGCTTCCTATCCTTTAGATGGAAAATTAAAAGCGTTCTATCTGCATTTGGCAACTTTTTTTTCTTTTTTTTTGGAAAATTTCAGGTTCACTTAAAAAATTTCTAAATTTTGTTCAATCTTTTTCTTTTGAGTTTGGAATTTTTGTTTTCCAAAAAGTCTTTTTTTCTTTTTTAAAATGGGGGGCCCAAAAATTTTAAAGGGTGAACTTTTTGGGGGACCTCTTTCCCCATTATTGAGAACCTAAATGATTTATTACGGTTGATGGGGGTAATTGTTATTCAAAGGGACCTTTTGGAACTTTATTATTAGTGATGTAATTTTGTAGGCTTTCCATTTCCCCAACCATGAACCAAACCCCTGCCCCTTGAAAGTCTTTTTTTAATTTCCCTTTAAAAGGGCAAGGGAAATAAAGTAAAAAAAATCTGGTATTGTATCAATTTTTTTGTCTGAGAATCCCTTTTTGAGTCAGGCCCCATTTTTTCGGGTACAGGGCCCTTTGAGCGGGAAACCCTTGCCATACCGTAAAAGTAAAAATTTACCCCCACTGGTTAAAATTAACCCACGGGGAAAATGGGGTTTCCTATAAGAAACCCTTTCGAAGCCAATAATACGCAAAAAAACCCTTTATAGGGGGAAAACAAGGCCTTTTAAAACTTAACTTTTAAAAAATACGTTTTAAAAAAAATGTTTGAAAAGCCCTCTAAAAAAACAACAACAAGAACTAGTTTAAAAAGGATGGAGGCTCTCACAGGGGCCCAAAAAAGGGGGAAAAACATGACTAGGATCCCCCGAATTTCTCAAAAATTCGGTTCGGTCACTTCGCCAAAATTTTTCCGAAAAAAATTCGTTTCGGTCCAAATTTTACTTGGCACGAATAAACTTTAAAAAAAAACGTATTTCCAGGGGGCCGACCCTGCAGGGTGCTGTAGAAGTTTTGCCATGCTTAAATTTTGCAGAGGGAGCTTGGTTTGGTTTCAAAAACAATTTTTGTGTTTTAGTTATGCCCACGCACATGACTGCCGCCCGGTCTTAGAATCGCTTCATTTATAAAATTCCCGGGGCACTTAAGAGGGAAAAAAACGGGACCAAAAAAACTAAAGGGGGGGAATTTTACCCTGATAAAGTAAATCCCAAAGGGGGGAAAGTTTGGAAAAAAAAACAAGCGGGGAGAGCTAAGGGGGCCCAACATTAGTGTAGAGTTTGGAGGGTGACGGGGGCCCGGCCACAGCGATGAGGTCAGGCTTTGGCAAAATGACATTTGGGGGGCCCCCCAAAAAACGGGTATTAGGGCCACAAGTGGCACAATCCACATGTGGAGGCCCAGGGCAGCAGCAGCATGAGGTCGGGGCATTTGGGCACAATGACATTCTGGAGGGGGAAAAAAAAAAAAACAGTTTAGGGAACAGAGTGGCAAAAATCACACGTGTGGAGGTCACGGCGGCAGCAGTATAAAAGGTTTCGGGACATTTGGCACAAATGCCCTTATGGAGAGGGGAAAAAAAAGTATTGGGGCCAACAGAGGGGCCCAAAATTTGATCCCGTGTGGAGGTAACGGCAGAAAGCGTATGAGGTCAGACATTTGGCACAATGACATTAGGGGAGGGGGCCCCAAGGACAGTTTAGGCACAAAAGGTGGCACAACCCACACGGGTGGGGGGTCACGGCGGGGCGCAGTATGAGGTCAGACAGTGGCCCAAAGGGCATTCTGGGGGTTTGGCCCAAAACAGTATTAGGCCACAGAGGGGCACAATCACACAGGTGGGGGTTTCAGGGGCGGCAGCAGTTTTGAGGTAGGCAGTGGACAATGCCCTTTTATGGAGGGGGAAAAAACAGTTTAAGCCACGGGGTGGCACAATCCCCACAGTGTGGAGGTTTCAGGGCCCGGCAGCATTTATGGGGTTTCAGGCAGGGGCAAAAATGAATTTGGAGGGGGAAAAAAAAAAAAAAAAAAAAAACAGTATTAACCCAAAGGGAGGGGGCAAATGATCCGGTGGGGGGTCACGGCGGCAGCAGTTTTGTGGTCAGACAGGGGCCCACAATGAAAATTCTGGGGGGTGGAAAAAAACAGGGGGTAGGCCACAGTGTGGAGGGCACGGAGCAGCCACGGCAGCAGCATGGGGTTTCAGACAGTGGCACAATGACACTGTGTGGGGGGCAGACAGGAGTCCAGCAGCAGCATGAGGTCAGAGAGGGGGCCAAGGGACATTCTGCAGGTGGCAAAATAGAAATTTGGGCCCCAGAGGGGGCACAATGATGAGGGGGGGGAAAGGTCACGGGGGGCAGCAGCATGAGGCCCGGGGCCAGTGGCACAATGACAGAGAGTGGGGGGTGATGACAGGAGCAACAGAATGAGGTCGGGAGAGTGGCAAAAAGGACATTTGCAGGTGGCAAAATGGGGTATTAGGCCACAGGCGGACAATGATGAGAGCGGAGGTCCCCGGCCCGGAAGAGCATGGGGGTCAGGCAGTGACAAAGGGACAAGAGTGGGGGGTTTATGACGGGGCAACAGCATGAGGTCAGGGGGAGGGGCACAATGCTTTTCTGCGGTGGGCAAAATAGTATTGGGGCCACAGAGCGGCAAATGACTGAGGGGGGAGGTCCCCGGGGGCGCACCCATTGGGGGGTGGGCAGGGGACAATGGACAGAGGACAGGGGGAGGTGATGACAGGAGAAAACAGCATGGGGTTTCAGAGAGGGGCCCACAATGACATTTGCGGGGTTGGAAAAATTTTTTGGCCCAAAGGGGCGGCACAATGCCCTGAGAGGGAGGGTCACGGCGGGGCAGAAAGCATGAGGCCCGGCAGTGGCACAATGCCAGGGGGAGGTTTTTTACAGGAGAAAACAGCATGGGGGTCAGAGAGTGGAACAATGCCATTCTGGAGGGGGGAAAAAACATTTACCGGGCCGCAGGGGGCAAAATGACACAGTGTGGATGTACGGAAAAACCCAACACCCAGCAGCAGCATGAGTTTTTAGAGGGGACAATGACAGGTGTTGAGGGTGGGTGGAAATTACCAGTCCCTGGTAAAGAGGGTTTGGTAGGCGGGGATGGGAAAACTATCAGCAGATGTGGGGGCTTAAGGGGGTTTGGCGGCATCGAATGTGGCCCTAAAGGGCAGGAGTTTAAAAAAAAAAACCCCCAGACGGGACCCCAAAGGCTTTGGGTGTGGGAAACCCGGGCCCGCCCAAACCCCCTGATTAATTTGAAAAAGGGGTCAGTCGTTAAAATTTTCCCCGGGTGGACAAGGGGGTTTTTCCCCTTGGGGTAACGATGGCCCCCGCCGAAACTGAACCCGCTCTGATGCCCACTATTTGGCCCGGGGGGCCAGGACCCCTTTTTCCCACGGCAAACTGGGGCAAGTTGCGGGCCAAACATCCTTTTTGGGCTCCCCAGTAGTCCGGGCGGATTTTCCCTAATGGGGTGGCAGGTGCTGTCCAAGTGGGCCACAACCTGTTGGGTTCGGGAAATTTGTTTCCATGTCCTGCTGCTGCTGCTGCGGCTGGTAAATCCCCTTCCTCCCCTTGGCGGGTAAAGGGAAAGCTGCTATTAGGGGACTCCGGGACTTGGGTTACTGTGATGGACGTACTGCTCCTACCCCCCCCCTTTCCCCCCAGAGCGCGGCATTTGTACGTGAGCGCTGGGGAAAACCCCCCCGGTCAGACCTGCCCAGAGGGGGACAAATGCGACTTTGGCCCAGGGGGCCAACTGATTACGGAGGATTTCCCGTTAGTTTTTGAGTTTGTTTTCCCTCTAAATTAGCGGGGAAAAAAGGGGCTCCCTTTTTTGGGCCCCGGGTTGGGCGAGGGCCCAATTGGGGGTGGGGGACCCAGAAGTCTTTCCCTCTGCCGGTTTGCTAAATATTCGGTTTGTCACTACCCAGGCAAATAAGCATGCTGGGGGGACATCTGAACAAGTGACCCCGAGGGGCTCCCCTGCCCCCTTTTCCCAAATGTATACTCCACGGTGCTTGGGAGTCACCCTGCCTCGTCCCCTCATCCCATCCACCCCCTTTCCAAAGTGTCCTGCTCCTCCTTTTTTTTGTCACCGGGTAAAAAAAAAATCCACTCATTTCACCGGGAAAATTTTTTTTCTGCCCCAATGTCCTCCCCCCTCCCCCTCCTCCCCCAAATTTCAGTCCCCCCCGGGAAAACATGTCCCACGAAAATGAAAGTCCCCAAAATTCCCCAGCCCCTGTCCGACAGTTTTTTCAGCATCTTTTTCCGGACAGGGAAGCAGTGGAATGAGGAAATTTACCCGTAGTCCTGGGGGATGGAAAAAATAACGTGGTTTCCTCGAAGGGGCCTCAACAAAGGCCCAGGTGTAAAGCATGAGCTGCCATGGCTGCATCAAGTTACACAGGGGATTATTTTCTGTTGTGGATCATCAAAAAAATCTTTAAAGGGCCTTTCTTGTTTTTCCGGGCGGCCCAAAAATTGTAAAGGGGGAAAATTCCCAAGGGGGTTTGGAAACTTTGCATATCAGAGCGTGTTGGGGGGGGCCGTTCTGCCCCCTGAAACTCGAGGGGGGTTTTTTCCGGCTTTGTACGAATGGATAAAGGGCATGCACAGTTTCCTGGCCATTTTCAGAATGTTCTAAAGATCGGTGGAAGACTTCGGGAAATTTTTTTTACAACCAGTTAAAAACCCTTGCGCCTTTGGCCGGGCGCATGGACCATCCCTCCTCGGTGCACGGGGGGACACCATGTTCCCCCCTTTGTCCGTCCCCCAGGGTTTCCCGATTTGAAAGTTGGCGGGGGAAAAAAAACCCACTTTTCGATTTCTTGTTTCCCATGACCGGGCAGTTCCTCCCCTGTGTGACTTCGTTCGCCGAGGAAGTGGGTGTAGAATGGGGTGACACCGCTTTTCCCCTACACATGGGGTATGGTGGAAACTAAGGTTTCTTGTGGGATGGATGGTGGTGGTGGTGGGGAGGGGAGGGGGGACATTGGCCCCAGTGGGCAGCAAATTTTTAAAAACGTTTGGGGGGAAGGGGGAAAAAGGCGTCTTTCCCGTCCAAGTTGTTGGTGTGCCGGGCAGGAAGGGAATTCAACCCCGGGGGCCGTAAAGGACATTTTACTGGCCCTGACCGTTTGGTTTCAGCTCCAGACGGTCCGCGCTTTCCCTTTTACCTTGGAAAAAAACCCATAAGCTCAAGGATGACCCACTTTCTGTTTAAAATAAATTTTTGAAGTGCTGGGACTCCTTTTTTGGGAAAAAAAATTTCGGCCCTTTGGGAAATCTCCCTCTCGGGCCGGGCCCAAAAGCCTTTAGTTCTTTGAATGGTTTCAGAAGTACCAAAATGGGGAAAGGGGAGGGACTTTCAGTTAAACCAAAAAAACTTGGACAGGAGCACGGTTTAGCTGCTGCACCCTTTGGAGGTTGGACGCATACTGTTGTCTCTTTTCAAAACGGGCCCCTTTGAAACGACTGCTGGGCATGAAATAGCGAGGAGGGAGGGGCATCTGGACCCCCCCCGGGGGAGGATTTTCAAAGAGAAAAAACTGCCTTCTGCCGAGGTGGTGGGCCTTGACTGGCGAAAAGGCATGCGTGCCCTTTGGGCCCCTGCTGTGCGCAGCGGCGGATTTGGAAAACCACATCTGAGCCCGTTTTTTCCCAGGCCAAAGGGATGGTGACGCTGCATGTGTTTTAAAGCCCGGGCCCTTGTGCCCAAGTTAGTCCCCGGCCACGTTCAATTTCTGCCCCAGATTTTTACATATAACCCTTAATTTGGCTTTCCCCCGGTGTTTAGCAAAGAACTGCCACACCGCCGGGGTAGCTGATTTTTCCCAACGCTCCGCCTGAGTGACTAAAGCCGCCGCTTTCCCTTTGCTGAGCCCCTGTGCCGGCCCTACTGTCTTGGACCTGCGAAAACGGGTTTTCTTCCCCCTGGGCCCCTTGGTCCCCACCCCCCACTCTGCTTTTCTTTCCTGCTGAAATCCCGGCCAAAACAACCCAATTTCTGGTTTCGGCCCCGCTGCCTGACGCGCAAGCTGACGCCCCCTTCCCTGACGATGATGAAGCCCTTGCTTCACCGGGGTCCAAATGCGGTCGGCTACATATCATCTATTTGGGGTTTCATCGTCCTACTTTTCCCCATCACCCGGGGGTTGGGAAAACCGAGGTGACCCCTTTACCCCCTGAACCCCCCATGCCACTCTTCCCCATCTATTTCTTTTGGGGGGGCCCACTGCAAGAAGCTGGGGATATTGGCCCCCCTTTCTTCGCTTTCCACGTAGCCCGCTGAATGGCCCCCCTCAAATTGTTCATCCCCGCATATAGTGGCGCTGGGCCCAGACCCAATTTTTTTGAAACCCCGGCTGAGGGAACTGGATGGGGACAGAGGGGGGGTGAGGAAAAGGGGGAGGGCCGCTGACCCCCTCCCGGGGGGCCCTGCCAACTAAGGTTTGTGTCTGAGGTTCCCAAAGGGCTCTTGGGCCCGGGGTTGTCAGATGTCATTTTGGGAGGAAAAAGGATGCCTAGTCAAACCCAAACAAGAACCCCTTTGGGGTTTCGAAAACACACGGCCCCTAGATGACAGCGGCAGTTGTGGCCTCACCCAGTGGGCCCTGCGCGAAATCCCTTGCCCGTGCTGCGACTGGGGGCCCTTTCGGGGAAAAGTTTGTGCCACTGCCACTCGCAGTTGCAGAGCCCGCCACCTCTCTGTCTGGGCATTTCTGTTTTTCTAAAATGTAACCCGACACTGTTTGATGAAGCTTCTGTATATGATAAATTTTACACCTGTTTTTGACTCCAAATTTAAAACCCGTAACAAAACTTTTGGGGAACCCTTTGGTTTAAAAATTTCGCTCCCAAATGGCCCGGAAAAAATTTTCTTGTATGTGGGCGTTTTCCCAAACATGTGTTTTTTTACTAAATGTAAAAAACACAAACGGCTTAATTAAACCCTTTGCTTGAAATTTGCTTTCAAAAAAAAATGTAAAATATTTCGGTGTGAAAAAGGGCGGGTTTTTTTTTGTCAGCACAGCCCGCCCCAAAAAAAGTTAATTAACCCCTGGGGTGTAAATTGGCCAAGGGTTTAGCCGCACAAACTAGTAGGTGTTCCCAAATTTGGTTTTTTTTACGCCACACAACAAAAGATACAGTTGTAATTTGCCTTTGCTTGTGAATTAGGTACCAAAAAAAATATTATAATATTTGGCGTTGAAAAAAACAGTTTATTTTTGTCAGCACACCCGCAAAAACAACGCTTAATTAACCCCCTGGGTGTAAAAATTTCGCCAAAAGAATTGGGGCCCCCCACAAAAATAGTAGGTGTTCAATTTCGTGTTTTCTACGCCACACAAAAAAGAGATACAGTTTGTTTAATTTTCCCTTTTCTTGTGAATTTTGGCTACCAAAAAAAATATTTTTTATTTGGCGTTGAAAAAGACGGTTTTTTTTTTGGGCAGCACACAGCCAAAAAAAACGCTTAATTAAACCCAGGATGTAAATTTCCCCAAATAAATGAGCCGCCCCAAATAGTATCGTGTTACAAATTTTTGTGTTTTCTACGGGAAAACAAAAAAGATACAGTTTGTAATTTTTCCTTTGCTTGTGAATTAGGGGTACCAAAAAATTTTAATATATTTGGCGTTGAAAAAAGACGGGGTTTTTTTTTGTCCCAAACAAAACCAGCAAAACAAAGCTTAATTAACCAACTGGTTTTAAAAAATTTCGCCAAAGAATTGAGCCGCACAAAATAGGGAGCGTGTTACAAATTTCGTGTTTTCTAAAGCCACACAACAAGAGATACAGTTGTAAAATTTTCCCTTTTCTTGGGGAATTACGCTAAAAAAAAAATTTATATATATTTGGCGTATAAAAAAGGGGCGGGTTTTTTTTGTCGCCCCAGCCCAAAAAAACGCTTTAAATTTAACCCCCGGGTGTTAAAATTTCGCAAAGAATTGAGCCGCAAAAAAAAGTAGCGTGTACAATTTCGTGTTTTCTACCCCCAAAACCCAAAAAGAGATACAGTTGTTTAAATTTTCCTTTGTTGTGAATTTTGGGTACCAAAAAAAAAATTTTATTATTTGGCGTTTAAAAAAGGGCCGGGTTTTTTTTTGTCCGCACCCAGAAAACAACGCTTTTAAAAAAACCCCTGGTGTAAAAATTTGGGCCAAAAAATTGAGCCCCCACAAACTTTTTAGCGTGTTACAATTGCGTGTTTTCTAGCCACACAACAAGAAAATACAGTTTTTAATTTTCCTTTGTTGTGAAATTAGGCTACCAAAAAAATATATATATATTTTTGGGGTTTTTAAAAAAACGGTTTATTTTTGTCAAGCACCCCAGCAAAAAAAACGTTAATTAACCCCTGGATGTAAATTGCGCCAAAAAAATTTAGCCGCCCCAAAATAGTAGGTGTTACAATTTCCCTGTTTTTTACGGCCCCAAAAAACAAAAAGGATTTCAGTTGTAATTTTCCTTTGTTGTGAATTAAAGGGTACCAAAAAAAATATATATTTTTGGCGTTGGGAAAAAAAGGGTTTTTTTTTTGTCAGCCCCAACCCGCAAAACCCAAAGCTTTTAAATTAAACCCCTGGGTGTAAATTGCCCCCAAAGAATTGAGCCCCGGGGACAAACTAAATTTGCGTGTTTCAAAATTTCGGGGTTTTCACGCCACACAAAAAGGATTTCGTTGTAAAATTTTCCCCTTTTTGGGAATTAGGGTACCAAAAAAATGTAATATATTTGGGGGTTGAAAAAGGGCGGTTTTTTTTTGTCAGCACACCCCGCAAAACAAAAGCTTAATTAAAACCCCCGGATGTAAAAATTTTCGCAAAGAATTGAGCCCCAAACTAGTTTGGTGTTACAATTTCGTGGGTTTTTTTCGCCACACAAAAAGAGATACAGTTGTTTAAATTTTCCTTTGCTTGTGAATTTGGCTACCAAAAAAAATTTATATATTTGGCGTTGAAAAAAACGGGTTTTTTTTTGTCAGCCACCCGCAAAAAAAAAGCTTAAATTAAACCCCCGGATTTAAAAATTTCCCCCAAAAAATTGAGCCGCACAAACTTAGTAGCGTGTTACAATTTGGGGGTTTTTTCTACGCCCACAAAAAGAGATACAGTTGTAAAATTTTCCTTTGCTTTTTGAAATTTGGCTACCCCAAAAAAAAATAAAATTTTAAATTTTGGGGTTTAAAAGACGGTTTATTTTTGTCAGCCCCAGCAAAACAACGTTTTTTTAACCCCTGGAGTAAAATTTCGCCAAAAAATTTAGCAGCCAAAAAATTTAAGTGGTATTTGTATTGTAAAAAACGCGGTTTTTTTAAAAAATGAATACAACAGGAACGGGCTTAACCCCAATTGGATATTAAATTGTATATGCAGTGCAGGGGAAACCCCAAAATGGATTTCGACCCAAAACCCCCAAAAAATCAGAAATAGCCCCTTTTCAGAGAACAGTCTCTGAGAAAAGGGCTGGGGAAAACCCCACAAAAAATCGCTGTATAAAAAAAATTTTCTTCAGAAAGCGCTTTCACCGAAAGCAGCCCCTTTCCTGTATTTACAGGAGAGGGGGGTGAGCCCCAGGGGCCCGGGGCCGGTCTTAAAAATTATTATTTCCCGGGGGGGTTTTCACGGGAACCCCGCCGGTTTTCTGATTGGCTTCATCTTGCACTTGTCTTTGCAGGCTATGCCCTTTTTCCCTCCCGAGTTTTTTCCCCCAAGTAGCGCCATGTGCTCGCAGCCTTTTTAAATCAACAAAAGCACACTTCTTTTCACCCGAAGAAACCCCAAAGTTCAAACTTCGGCCCGAACCAAAGTTTTCCTAAAAATTCTAAACGAATTCCACTTCGTTGGGAATCAATTCGCCCATCTCTAGACGGGGAACACTTCTTTATCCCTATAGAGACCCTAGAAAGCAAAAAAACTACGACCCCTAGCCTAGACCAAACCCGGGGAGAATGCCCCAAAAAGGGGGCCCCGGGTCCTGGCAGGGGCCGGGACCCTGAAAAACACTTCCCTGCCCAAAAAAAAAAACAAAAGGGGCCCTTTCCCAAAAATGTTTCGTTTTCTCCAAAATCGCATGGGGGGTTGAAAGAGATGATTAAGCCCAAAACAGGGGGGAAAAAGAGGCTGTAAAAGTTTTAAAACTAACCCCTTAAGGGCCCAAAAGTCAAAAAAAAAAAAAAAAAAGATCGCCTCATGCACCCGGGAAAAGTATACTCACAGTTCCCCAGATTACTTAATGTAGGGCTTCCCAAAAGAGAGCAAAGGTGAGTAAGAGGGGGGTTCAGGTTTTCTATTTGGAAGGTGCTAGAAGCGGGGGTTTCTCTCACCCTGTGTGGGTTTCCGCAGTGGCCGGTTAGGTGAGAGGAACCGCTATGGGCAGTGCTTGCGCCCCGGCCTATCCCCAAATTTTTATTCTCGGCTGGTGGGAGGCTTTTTCCCCCGTTTCGGAGACAACCTCCCCTTTTTTTCTGACAGGTTTGGTCTAGGGTTTTAAAAATTTCGATGATATTCTAATCAGTGGAAGGGGCAAAGGGATAAATTTGTCACCATGATAGAATTCTTAATTCAATACATTCAATCAAGTTTTTCCTTTGAAGGGGGGGGGTGACACCTTGCCCTTTCGGAAATTTAAATGTTTTTCCCAAAAAAAAAAACGGGAGAGTTGGGTTTGACGAAGATTTATGGGAAAAAGCCTTTCTGCCCCCAACTCTTATTGGGGATGGAAGTAACCTCCCTTTCCCCTTAAAAGGGGCATCCCAAATGGGGACTTTCTTACGTTTAAGACGTAAGGGCTCAAAAGCTAGGGGATTTAAAGCGAAAAGACAGGTTTTCTGAGATTAAGATTTTTGGGGAAAAAAGGTTTAAACCCTGACTTCATTTTGAGACAACCCCATCCCAAAAAAAGAAATGGCCAGTGAACAAAACGGAACTTCTTAAAGGGGGTGAGATATCCTAGAAGGGGGTCCCCGGAAATTTCTGTCAACGCCTAATGGCACTTTTGACAAAGAAGCTCCCCCCACCCGTGAATCTTTCAACCGTCACTGGCATGTCCTCATAATGGACCCGGTTTTAAAAGGGGCCCAAATAGGCACCTACCTCGATCACTTTTAAAGGGCTTTGGGTTAAAAAAAACCCACGGATCTCCTAGTACGTAAATCATTACGCCTCCCCAAGGGAAAGAGGGTTGTTTACGGAAAAGGGCCCCAAAGGCTTCCCTTCCCCTGCGGAGGGTTGGGTTTCCTTTTTTTTTTCCCTAACATGATCCCGACTACAACTCTCAGACAAACCAATAAGAGAAATTTTGATATCAAAACCCCTTTATCAATTGTTTTTAAAAGACACTTTATCATTTACATTTAATTTAAAATGTAAATGTGGCCTACAATACATAGGGAAAAACCTCTAAAGAACTCCCCACTTTGAATAGGCGAACATTTGGGCGAATTCGTCATGAAAAGGGGCACCTTTACGGTGACATTTAAAAAACCCACGTGGGTGGGCCCCTGTCCGCCCCCCCTCTTCTGTAAAAAGTGGGGAATTTTTGACCAGCAAACTTTCTCCAGGGGAGAGTTTCTGGATATTTCCCTTTTGACACGACCTTTTCCCTTTTGGCCCTTTAATGGAAAAACTTTGATTTCAGCTGTTTTTTGTGTACGGGTTTATGAAAAAAACTAAAATTTTTATAGATTTAAAAATTGTTTTAGCTCATTTCTTGGGGATCATCAAATTTTTCCCCAATGCAATTAATTTCATGTTTTATTATTTTTTGGCTCTTTCCTCCTTGGAGTCCCTTTCTCATTTAATTTATTTTTTACCTTTCCCTTGGGCCCAAAAAAACCCTTTATTCTTTTGGGCGAGCTGAGGGGTTTTTTATCATACTCAGGGTCTGTGCCTAGGCTGGGGCACATCTCAAGGTCATTTTATGTGTCTTTCCCCGAAAGCGCCCCCGTTGCCCCTGGAAGCCCTCTTAAATCCTGGTAAAGCTTCACAGAGCGTTTGTCTTTTGCGTCATTAGGCGCCACAGCGCGCGCCTCCCCTTTTTGGTTACAAACCCCCGCTCTCTCGGCATCTCACCAATCCGGCCCCGGGTGGGAAAAACCCACCCAGGGTGAGAGGGCGCCCCCACTTCTGACACCTTTAGAATTTGGTAAGTTTTTGCTACATTAGTTTTTTCCCTTTGGGAAGTCTCGATGTGCTGCAACCCCCCCCCCCCCCCCCCCCCCCCCCCCCCCCTTTTGCATGTTGGAATCTTTTGTTTTTTTCGTTCCTTTTATTGGACTTTTTTGTTTACTTTTAGATGCCTGAACCCCGCCTCTTACTCACGCTTGCTCTCTTTGGCAAGCATACATTAAGTAATCTGGGTAACTGTGAGTATACATATCCCGATGCATGAGGCGATCTATTGTTTTTACTTTGACTTTTGGGGCTTAGTGTTAGTTTGATTACTTCACAGCCTCTTTTCTCCCTGTTGGTCTCAATCATCTCTATCATCCCTGATACGATTTTGGAGAATCGAAACATGTTGGGAAGGGACCTTTAGTTTTGTTGACAGGGTCAGTGTTTGCAGGGTCAGGCTCCTGCCAGGACCGCCCTTATTGGGGTGATTCTCCTGTTTTGGTCTAGGCTAGGGCTCTATAGTTCTTGCTTAGGGATAAAGAGGGATAAAGAGGTGTCATGTCCCTTTCTTGTCCATGTGGTGAGCCTCTATCTTTCAAGACTAGTTCTTGTTGTTGTTATTTTTAGAGGGCGTTACAAACATTATTTTTACACGTATTTATTAAAAGTTAAGTTTTATAGGCCTTGTTTCCTCTATAGGGTTTGTGCTTATCGGTTTGTTCCAAGGTGCACGGCAGCGCAGACGTCTGGATCTGTAACTACGGTCAGGGCCAGTACATGTCCTTTACGGCCCACTGGGTGAATGTGCTTCCGGCCCAGGCACACCAACAACTTGGACAGGAGAGAGCCGCTTTCTCCTCACATTGTCAAACTGCGGCTCCTGCACCAATGTCCGCCTCCTCCTCCTCCACCCCCACCACCATCTCAGCCTCCACAAGTACTGCTCCATCAAAACCACATGTGTAGAGCACAGCGGTGTCACGCAGTTCTAAACCTGGCTTGCCTTGGCGAACAAAGTCATACAGGGGAGGAACTGCTCCGCGTCATGCAGCAAGAAATCGATGTGTGGCTTTCTCTGCGCCAACTGCAAATCGGTGACGGACAATGGGAGGAACATGGTGTCCGTGCTGCACTGAGGAGGGATGGTTTCCCTGCGCCCTGCATGGCGCACGTGTTTCAATTGGTTGTCAAAAGGTTCCTGAAGTCTTCCACCGATCTCAGAAGATTCTGAAAATGGCCAGGAAACTGTGCATGCACTTCATCTATTCCTACAAGGCCAGGAACACCGTCCTCGAGTTGCAGCGGCAGAACGGCCTCCCCCAACACACTTTGATATGCGATGTTTTCCACCCGTTGGAATTCCAGCCTGCACATGTTGGACCCACTGTATGAACAGAGAAAGGCCATTAACGATTTTTTGATGATCCAGGCGGGACAGGAGTACTTCCCCTGTGTAACTTTGATGTCAGCCAGTGGCAGCTCATGCGTGACACCTGCCGTTTGTTGAGGCCATTCGAGGAGGCCACGTTATTTGTCATTCGCAGGACTACGGGGATGAATAACGTCATTCCACTGCTTCATGTCCTGGTAACAGGGTGCTAAAAAAAATCTGTCTGGGCAGGGGACTGGAGACGTGGCGACTACATCTCGCGGCACATGTGTCGCTGGGGCTGAAATGGGAGGAGGGAGGAGGACATTGGAGCAGAAGCATTGTCTGGTGAAATGTGAAATGAGTGGATTTTCTACCCAGGTGACAAGAGGGGGAGGAGCAGGAGCAGTGGACGAGGTAGATGGAGATGAGGAAGACAAGCAGATGACTCGCAAGCAAGGTGGAAGTTTACAGTGGGAATGGGGGCAGGGAGCCCTCGGAGTCACTTGTGCAGATTGGCCCGCAGCATGCTGATTGCCTTTGGGTAGTGACAGCCGAATAGTCAGCATCCGGCAGGGGATGACTTCTGGCTCTCCACCCTATTGGACCCTCCTACCGGTCAAATTTGGAGCATTTTTTCCCAGCTATTGAGAGGAAGGACAAACTCAAATACTATAGGGAAATCCTCCGTAGTCAGTTGGCCGTTGCCTATGTGCGGCATTGTCCCTCCCCTGACAGATCTGACCCGGGGGGTTCTTCACGCTCACGTACTACTGCCGCGGCTGCCCGGGGGAAGGTGGGGGTGGGGTCGGAGCAGTACCAGCTCCATCAGCAGCAAAACCCAAGTTGGAGTCAAATGGTGAGCAGCTTCCTTCACCCGCCTAGGAGGAGGGCATACCACAGCAGCAGCGGACCCGGAGCAACCCTGAACCAAAAGGGGGTTT
>JAODAL010073512.1:0-14712 GCA_025379985.1 Phyllomedusa bahiana
CCTACAACCCTGTGACATTTTTTTCTTTTTACTTTTGTGGGGTTTCTTTTTAAGGGGTTTTGAGGGGGGGTGAAGAGCCCGGGTCTAAAAAAGGAGACAAGGAAGGGGGTGGTTTTGTTTTACATTGGAAATTGGAATTAGTAGCTTAAATATCTAAAATTTTTAGACTTTTTTTGGGAGTTTTAGGGAGGGGTGAAGGGAGAGACGAGAAAAAACTTGTTTCGGGACTATCTATTTTAGTTTTGTTTGTTCTTTCTTAATTTCTCTAAAAATTCTTCCAAATTTTTGTTGACCTTAAGAAATTTTTGGGTGTTCTTTAAATTAGTGTCTGAAATTTAACCATGTGCGGGATACCCAGTTTGATTTTCATTTTGGTTTCAGTTTTAAGTTACAATGGATTCTATAGGCGGGAAAACACGAGAAATCATTAAAGAGCCGTGCGGGTATAATAAAAAACCCCTTTTAAAAAAAGGCGTCAAACATTCAAAAAAAGAGCTCAACCTACCAAAAAAACATAAAAAAAATCATTTTCCCAAAAATCAAAAACGGGCGCAACAGGGGGAAAATTTGGATATTTAAAATTGGCCGGAAATAAGAATTAAATTCTGTAAGCTATTCTCATTGGTGGGGGCAAAAACCACCAATCAGAATAGGACGACATGACCCTTTAAAACCTAGGGAGAAGTTTGGAGAACAAATCAAAGGGGGGACAGTTCAAAATACAGAAAAATGCAGAAAAGGGCTGATTGGTTGAGCAAGCGGGGGTTTGGGCTACCGGCCAATCAAATTTTGGACGACAGGGACCCATTCAACCTATGAGAAGTAACCAATCAAATTAAAAGGTGGGACAGTTCAAAAACAGTAAAAATGCAAAAAAAGGGGCTAAAAGGTTGAACTAGGGGGGGCTTGGCATCCCACCAATCAGAGCGCGAGCTCTTGTCCCTTGTTTAGGAGAATGGGGGCAATGAAATCTGGGCTCTCATGCCGTGGGGCAGGAGAAAGATAAAAAAATCATTTTTATTATTTTAAAAATTTTATCAAAGAGCTAAAACCTCTATAAACAAAAATCAATCAAACCCCAACAAAGCGTTTGTCGCCGAGACCGCGCTACATCAGAATTTTCAAATATAGAAAAATTCCGGGAAAAAAGTAATTCAAATTGTTAAGCTCTTCTCCTTGGTTGGCAAAACCACCAATCAAAAAAGGACGAAATGGCCCATTCAACCTAAGGAAGTTTTAACCATCAGAATGGGAGCACGGGGGACCCACTAACCTATCGAGAAAAAATAGACCAATCAAAATCAAAGGGGGACAGTTCAAAAAACAGTAAAAAGGCAGAAAAGGGCTGATTGGGTTGAGCTAGCGGGGGCTTGGCTATCCCCCCAAATTCAGAACACGCAAACTTTCCCATAGATTTCTGGGGGAAAAAAAATGCAGAGCGGGCCCCTGTTTGTTTTTTGGCAAGCTTTAAAAGGCGGGGTTTTTATTTGGACCAAGGGGAGAGCAGCGACGCCCCTTAGGGGTTTTTCAAAAGCAATCTGGAATAAAACTGTAAAAATTTTGGGCCAAAATCAAATGATAAGACTCCCGAATTTGGGGTACCGATCGGGTAAAAAAAAATTTTTCAATAATATGGGGGTAAAGAAATAAAAAAAATAATTCAATAAAATCATGTTTATTTCTTTTTTTTCCCGTTACCCAAGGGATCAATAGTATGGGGGGTAAAAAAAAATAAAGAAATAAAAATGTTTTTTATTAAATTTAATTTTTTTTTTTCCCTTTCCCCCCAAATTTAATTGTTTAAATTTTATAAAAAACACGGGAAACCTTCGGGAAAGTCTTATCATTTGTTTTCGGCCATGTACATTTTTTTTTCCAGTTTGCATTAGAAAACCCATAAGAGTGTCGCTCGCTCCCCCCTTTGGTCCAAAAAACTGCGCCCTTTTAAGTTTGGGCCCAATCACAAACAGAGCTCGCTTTTGCATTTTTTTTTCCCCATAAACTCTATAGAAAGAAGCTCCCTCTGATTGGCCCGTGATACCAAGCCACGGCAAAGCTAAACCCCAAAGAGCTAAATTTCTGCCTTTTTACTGTTTTTTAAATTTGTCCCCCCTTAGAAATAAATTGGTCAATATTTTTTTTTTTCCCATAGGTTATAAGGGGTCCCTGTCGCTCCTTTTCTGTTTGGGTCAATTTTGCTCCATATTTTAAGAATGGGCCACTGTCGCGCCTTTTTCTGTTTGGGTTTGGTTTCTGCCGACCAATGAGAAGAGCTTAAACAATTTGAATTACGGAAATTTCCCCCGGCAATTCACTATACCCCCAATTTCTTTTTGTAGCCCCGGGCCCTGGGCGACAATGGTTGTTCAGGTTTTAATTAAATTTCTTTTTAAAAGAAGTTTTCCCCCGGGCTCTCTTTAAGAATATTTTTTACCAAATAAAAATGTTTTTTTTTAATCAAACCCATGCCCCCGGGCGAAGAGAGACGAATTGCATTTGCCCCGGACTCTCCATAGATTTCCCAAGGGAAGAATAGCTCGCGCCCTAAATTGGGGGGGGATAGCCAAGCCCCCGCTAGTTCAAATAAACTCTTTTTCGCATTTTTTAAACTGTTTTTTTGAACTGTCCTCCCTTTTGGGTTTTTTGATTGTAAAAAAACTTCTCCATGGGTTTTAAAAAGGGGCCCCTTTTCGTCCTTTTTCCGATTGGCCGGAAAATAGCCAAGCCCCCGCAAGTTTAAACCCAAATCAGCCCCTTTCGGGCTTTTTTTTAACTGTATTTTAAAAATTTCCCCCTTTGAATTTGATTGGTCTATATTTCCCCCTTTAGTTTTAAAGTTCACTGCCCGCCCCAAATTTAAATTGGCTTTTTAAGGCGACCAATGAAAAGGGCATTTTTCAAATTTGAATTACTGTTTTTTCCCCGGCAATTTTCCAAGACCCTAATTCTTGATTTTGCGCCTTTTTAAAATTTTTGGGAAAAGGGGAAAAAAAAATTTTATTTTTTTTATTTTTAAAGGGTTTGAGCCCCTTTTTCTGATAATGTTTTACCCCTTTTAAAAAAGGCGATTTTTTTTGGGTTTTCCTACTCCTTTGCCGCATGGAGCGACCCGCCAGTTTTCCCTGTTCGATTTTCCCTTCTATTTTTTCCTCCATGTTCCTTTCCCCACTTCAAAATTCCCGCCCCGCCGGACATTTAAAACCAGAATCAACCGGGTTCACCCCCTTTTGGCCCGGGAGTTTCAAAAGCGCTGCAATGCGCCGCACTTTGCCGACCCCGCGATTGTCCCTGCCTGGGAGTTTTCAGCGCCCGCGTCCCCCCCGGAACGCCTTTACCGCCCCCCACCCGTGCCCATTGCAGGGCCCCTTTTCATGTGGGGCCAGCTAAAATTTGGTAAAGCTGCCCTAACACCCGAAACCCCCGGCGCCCTGACAGCGGATTTGGGGGCCCTGGTGAGGCCGGGTTTTACGCCAAAAAACGGGTTTATTCATATCTATTCTTCTCTCTCATACCCTATCTAAAAAAAATATCAAACTATCTGTCTCATTTTCTATCATGTCATATCTATCTATCTATGTCATACCCAATCAACCCCTATCTATATTTTCCTATCTTCCATCTGTCTCATATCCATCTATCTATCTATCTCATAAATACTATCTCATATATATCTACTCTCTAAATATCAAAACTCTCCCCATCAAATCTTTTATCAAACTATCTATCTATCCTTTTCACTTTTTATATATCTCCCCTTTTCTCATATCTATCTATCAATCCTCTCTATATATTTTCCCCCTCTCCCATACCCTATCTCTCTCAAATCATCTCCTCTTATCAAACGATCTCATATTATCTACTATTTTAAACTTTCACCTTTTATCTCATATCTATTTGTCTACCTCACACCCAAAAAACCACCATACATCCATCCACACGTAAATACCACACAAAATACAGCTACACACAGAAAAATTTACATACTTTTACTTTATGCACCACATGGAAATAAGCAGCCCGGCAGCTGCTACTTTCCCCATGATACCTCTGCTGAGGCTCTATTTCCTCTTCCTCCGGGGCCCTCCCCCTCCTCCTCCCCATGTGACCGGGCTCCCGGGATTCTTCCTGCGGAGCCTCCGCAGCTGTATGCTGTAAGTGTTGCTGGCTGCCCCCGGGTGTCAGCGCTAAAAGCTGCTGCTGCAGTGAGAGTACGAAAGGCGGGGTCTCTGTGACCTGGCCAAAACAAACAGCACTAGAAGAGTGTGGCGGGGGGGCCCTTTCGGGGCCCCCTTTAGCTCAAAAGGGAAAAAACGGTCGCAAGTGCGACCGCTGGGGCCCAAAAGGTACTACCCCACGGGGGTTTTTTGGATTGCCCCACTTCCTTCTACTTTTTTTTGTGCCCTGTTTAGCAGAAAATTAAACAAGCAGTACTTGGAATATCTGACTGCAATTCAAGCAGTAGTCTCTCCCTTTTAAATCTCCAAAATTTTTTTTGAGTGTGGGTTTTCTGCATTTTATGTGTTTTAACAAAGGTGTTAAAACATTCTCTTATGAAATTTTTCATGTGTGCACCATATTCAATAGGTATTAAGATGAACAGAAAAACCAAATTTGGGTAAAAAACACCCTTTGGAATTTTAAACATTGATGAGTAAAATAAAGAAGGGCCACTTTTTCTGCTGAATTTTCAAAAACCCAAAGCTGCGAACTATCCCATGTTGGGGGCAAAAAAACACGGGTTTTGTCAACCAATTCAAAAACTGTGTTAAGTCATCTTGGCAGCTTCAAAATACAAAAACTTTTGTACCGGATGACAGCAAATGTGTCTGTGTTACAAATTGAGGCTCACCAGACAAACATGGCTCAAAGTCTGGGAAACCCTTTTTTTTCCCATCCCTGATCCATAACGAACCCTCTTTTTTTTTTTTTTTTTTTTCCCGCAAAAATTTTTTTTTACAAATCAAGAATGGTTTCATAACATAATATAACTTTTTCCCGAACAAAAAAAAAAAAAAAGAACAGCAACAAAAAAGCCAAGTCTTAAAACATCAAAAGCAGAAATGACAATGTCCCTTATTTTTAAATTTAAGTCAAAATTCAGTTTAAAAACAACAATACGCGTTGAACATGTAAATTTAACATATATCAGAAAATTTCAATTACATAAATATACTGGGTTAAAATCGTATTTATATTTTTTCATTAAAATGAAATGTTTTTTGATTATCCTGTTTTACTTAAAAAAAAAAAAGTAAAAAAAAAAATGTTGGTTTCCAAAGAAGCCAAATTTTTCTTAAATTTTACTAGGCGTGTTTTGGGGGGTTTACTAAACTAGGGCTCACAGCCCGAAATTTCAAATTTATTTTGTTTATAACTTCTGCAAAAGAAGGGGTTTAAGTTGGGTTTTCCCAAAAGTGAAACTATCGCAATTCATGTATCTATTAAACAAGAGATGGAACTGCACGGAATGGATTTTGGGTTTTGCATGGGAAAAATAATTAGAATAGCTAGGTGTTTTGAAATTTTAAAAATTTCCCTTTGAAGATTTTTAAGAGCAAGTTTTTCTATTCTTTTTTCCCTAGTGGGGGTTTGGTTTTGGGACAATTCCACCACATGTGTAATAAGGGCCCCTTTTGGGACCACACTGGGCCCAAAACAATTGGGGTATCCAGGAGAGATATTGCTATGCGGGGTGGGGTTAATACCCGCGGGAAAATAATCCCTTTTGACAAAAATTTAATTGAATTGGGACATTTTGAAAAATTTTGGAAAAAACTTTTGCCCGCCTTTTTAAACCATTTTCTGTTATATGGGGTTGGGGCCCAAATCGGGTTTTCCCCCTTTTGGGCCGGGAATCTGGTTTTGTAAGAGATCTGTTTTTTACAAGGTTTTTTTATGCTCTGATAAACCTTAGGGATTCTTTGTTTTTTTCCCGAGGAATTTGGAAAGGGGAAAGGTTTTTAAAGGGTATCTTTGGCCATTTTCCATGATTGTATAATAGGGCTGATTTTAAAAAAAGATAAAAAAATTTGGGTTTTGGGGGGTAGTAATATTGTTGCATTAGATTTGCAAAGGACTTGAAGTGTCCCCCTTTGGGGAAAGAGGGGCCCCCAAATGCCCCAATCCCATGCTTTCCATGTTTTATAGAGACTTCGGAATGGGAAATTTTGGGAAAAAAACTGAAAGAAAGGGGACCCAAGTTTGTCTATATATACTTTAGGGGGTTTTGCTTCGAGCAATGAATTTTTGCCAAACTGATGCTGCATTTAAAAGAGTCAACAAAATTTTAAAAAATGGGGGGACTTCTGCCCCATAAACAAGGCAATCAAATGACCCTTTAAAAAAATCCCCAGGAATTGGGGGAAATTTTCCCATCTGAGAAACCCAAAGTTGGATTCAGGGGAATTCCATAAAAGAATTTTGGGGCAAAATGGAACAATATTGTATTGCAGGAGGTTTGGGACGGAGAGGGCCCCCAAGAATACTCTTTTGATAAAGGGAATTTTTTCTTAAATCTAGGGCCCTTTTGGGGCCCCCAAAAAAATTTTTAAAATTTGATTTTTTAAGTTAAGGAAAAGGGGTGGAAATAAAAAAGGAAGGATCTTGAGATATATAAGGGACGGGGGGAAGTACAAACTTATTAAAATTTAAAGCGAGCTACCCCGGAAAGGGGAAAAATTTGGGTTTAAAATCCCAATTTAAATTTTTTCTGATAATGAAGCACATATCCTCCAGATTTTTTTTTTATGGTTGGGGTTTAAATTTTTTGGGGAAAATTTTGATTTTCCAGATAGGGGACCCAAAAAATTGGCCCCCAAATAAAATTAATTTTTGGTTTTTGAGGGTTTTAAGGAAGAAAAGACAATTTATAGGAAAGTATAGATTTTTTTTATGTTTTTAAATTTTATTTTTTTAAAAAATGAGCATAACGGTTTCCCAAAAGGGCAAGTAATACAGGAATATTTATCAGGCTGTTGGCACATGATTTTAAAAAACATCTGCCCAAAAAGGCTCACCGTATGGGTATTTTTAAATTTTTGGTAACCCCTTTAATTTTTAGAGGAATTTCCCGAAAGTGTTTCTGCTAAAGGGTCAGCCACAAATCATAATCAAGGGGGACAGTGGGGGACCCTTTCTTGTTCCATTGGGGAAAAGGGGGAAATTTTCTGAGAGAAATCCGGAAAGGTAGACCCGGCCCGAGGGGAAAGAAAATAATGACTTATGGAAAATTTAAAAATTGGTCCACAAAGCCAAATTTTTAATAAAACCTTTTTTTATATAACCCCAATTTAAACCTGTCAAAAAAGCTTCTCCCATCCCAAGACAGAAGAGCAAGGGGGAGCTTTTGGAAATTTTCAATTATGCAAAACTCCAAAACTCGCCGTATACCATCTCTCGCTGTCTGCCTTTTAAGAACCCCAACCCCCCTGGGCCTTGCTTTTATAAGGGGTGGGAAGGGTTCATTGAGTCTGTTTTGCTAGGATTTTTGAGTATTTTTTTGGAAAAACAAGTTGGGGTAGTGAAATTGGTTCCCGGGAGTTTTTTAACTAAAGGGCCTTTTCCCCGGCTTGGGATAGTAGAGATGGGGTTCACAAAGATCTCTTTCCGGGAGTTTTGCCTTTGGGTTGTTTTATGGTTTAAAAAAAAAAGACGGGACAGATTGGGGGGGTAAGATGGCGAGAAATTTTAAAATACTCATTAGATACCATCTTTGGGCCCGGAATTTTTTTGCATTTTAAAATTTTTTGATAGTCCCCCCCTCAATTTCTGGGGGGGATATAGGAAAATTAAGGGAACAAGTTGATTTTTTGGTCAAGGGGGGGAAATGTTTTTTCAAATTTAAGGGAAATTTTTCAATAACTTCCCCTTTTGGGACTCCGGGGAAAGTTCTTGTCTGAAATAAGAAATTTTATATTTAACTATATATGTTGCAAATGGGGTTGAAATTTGTTTTGGGTCGGATATTTTTGGGGTATTGGGGGGGGGTAAGTACGGGGAATTTTGGATCTGGCTTGGGTTGTTTTATCCTTTTGGCTAGGAAATCCCGCCGGGGCCCCATCACCTTGTAAAAAGAAATTCCAAAGCAATCTAATTTTGATGAATTTTCCCTATTGGGTTTTAAAATCAAAGGTTTTAATTTCCTTCGGGGAAAAGCAAGTTATTCCCCCATGGGTTTTTTGAAGGATTTAATTAAAAAGGGGGGTCTACATTTAAATGTTTAATTTTTTTCCCAAAAGTTTCCTGAACCCCTTTTTTCTGTTACCCCTTTTTTTCTAGTTTTATAAAGTTCATAAATATTCCCCAAAATACGCTTTTTTTGCACACCACAAGGTTTTTTCGAAGGGGTCCCTTTATGTCAAAATTTTTTTTAAGGGGAAAAAAAATTTAATTTTTGAGGTTTTTTTTATGGAAATTTTAAGGGAAAAAGTTGTTTAGGCGCCCCGGGGGTTTTGGGAAAAAGGGGGGGAAAAAAGATCTTGTAGGTAAGAAGGTTGGGGCATGATCGACCAGTGGGAAAACCTATTTGTTAAATTTAAAAGGGCAAGTAACAGTGCTTGCTTTTTTAGAAGGGAAAAAAAAAAAATTCCCGAGTGAGTGGTTTTTCCTTCTGCAGATTTGTGTTTAAAACTATTTTTTCTGGTGGAATAAACCCCAAGGGTCATTAAATTTTTCCCCCCAATATTTCATTTTTAAGTTCTGGGGGATGTTTTTGAGCAACCTTTTGGGTCTATCTTTTGGTTTTAAAACAAATTTCCAAAATAAAATCCCCCCACAAAAACACCAGGGTTTCCTTTTTAAAATCTTTTTTGGTTTTTGGGGAGAACTCGGAAACAAAGGGTGCCCTGATGCTTGTTTTGGGGGGGGATATAAAATTTACTAGGAAAAATAACAAGAATTCCCAAATTTTCATTGTAAAAATTATAAATCGCCCTTTTGGGGTCGAAAAAAAGATTGTATAGGGAAAAAGCAACAGAATCTCTGAAAAAAATTAGACCCCGCTTTCTTCCCGATCCACGCAGATGGAACGCATGAGGAAATCTTTTATGTTTAAGTCTAAAGGTATCTTTTTTAAAGAAAAAGTGTTTCCGGGAAACCATCCCACATTTTGCCCTGGATTTTGAGGTTAAAATCCTTTCCTTTAAAAATGATCTCTTTTAACGGAGAAATTTGGAAACCATTTACATTTAGTGACATATACTTAATACCAAGTAAGGGGGAAGTAAAAGGGGAAAAATGATACATATGTATTGTTAACATTGGGCATTTCTAAAAAAAGTATTTAAGCAGGTCAAGAAAGTTAAAAACCCTGGCAAAAATTAAACCATTATAAAAAAGGAATTAGCTCTAAACATAGAGCCAAAATTTTGAACTGTTGAAAATAAGAATGCAGTAGAAAAAATTAAAAATTTCCCTCAAAAGGAAATAAACAGGGTTCCCGGGAAATCCCAAAAGCCCATCTTTAAGAAAAACATTGAGAAGGGGCTCTTAGGGGACGCTCCCCTTGCACAGAAAGGAACCGCAAAGCAAAGGGTTAAAGGATACTAAAGAAATTTCAAAACCCAAATCCTGCACTTGAAACCTTGCTGGTCTTACTGACCACAGAGGTGTGAAAAATTTTTCCGGGGTTTTATTTGTTTAATTTTACTGGAATTTATTTTTTACTTGGAAAAAACGTTTTGCCTTATGATAGAAGGTTTCCAATTTTTCAGGGTAAGGCTGGGCCCCTTCTTGGGGTGTGGCAAATAAAATGGGGGCCATCCCTACAAAAAATAATTTAACTGGGGAAACCCCATCGGGTATTTAAAATCCCAACCCCTTTGGGTTTTTGTGTAGGCTGGAAAATCTTTCCTTTTAAGGGATGGTTGCAGAGGGGGAAAATCCGGGGAAAATGGAAAATTTTTTTGGAAACAGTCTGGGAGCGAGTCCCGTCTTTCTTTAAAACCCTTAAAATTCCTCCCTTTAAAGTTTAGAAATGTTTTTCGGGCTATAGTGTCCTCCCGGAACTGTTTTAGGTAGGTTTTTTGGTTTAAGGGGTCCTTGGATCCTATCGATCATTTTGGTCCCAGAGTTGAAGAAGTTGGCAAAAACTATAGGGCCCTCCATAACCGAAAAGGGATGCGTTTTAAAATGGGCGGCAAGATTGTTTTCCCGGGGGGCCAAAGGGTTCTAACATTTTTTAACCTGGATCCCTTTCCCCCTGGGGGGCCAAAAACTTTTGAGGGCCCAAAGTTGAACTTTCCCCTTCTAAAAAGCCTTTTTAGCATCAATTTAAGGAATTTGGGGGGAAAATTTCAAAGTCTGACATCCCTTTTTCTCAATATGTTTATGTGGGCCCTAGTGATTGAAATCTTGTTTGGGGCCCCCCCCCTCATCTGTTTAAAAAATCAATTGAAAATTTTGAATGGAAAATGAAAAAGTTTTCCTGGAGCAAGGGTACAGTCAGAGGCTGGAATCAGGCAGTCAAACTGTTCAAAACTACTTTTAGCCTGCTTTGAAGGGAAAGGGGTCGGGGGAAAATTTGGGGAAAAAGTTTGGGCCCCCCTTTTAAATTTGGATTTTGGGTTGTGGAGGAGGAGAAGAATTCCAGAAGTTTGGTTGGCTTAATTTTGTTTGGGTTTCTTTTGAAGTACCCTTTCCCCTGATTTGTAGAGAGAGCAAAATTGTGTTTTCAGAGGACCTTAGGAAAAACTTAAATAACCCCGTGGGGAGGGGCCTATAATATGTTTTTTGGGGGTTTTTTTTTTTATAACTTTCCCCCCCCGGGATTTGCAGATTATAGAACCAGAACCCTGAAAGAGAAAAAAAAAGGCCCCTGAAAAAAAATAGAAGTCCTGTTTTTGTCCCCTGATTGGATCAATGAAAAAAGCTTTTAAAACAAAGTTCCTTTCCCCTAGCGTGAATAATTTTTTTTTTATAGTGTTTAAAAAGGCAAAATTTAATTTCAATGGGAGCCCTTTTTTCTATGAGGAGGGGTTGTAAAAAGGTGTCCCCCCTGCTGTCTTCAGGGAATAGAAGCTAAAGGGGCCACAGGTTATTATAAAGCCTGGGAGCAATATGTAGGCCCTTCCATATGTGTGATAAATAATAAATGGAGCAGGTATTTCCCCAAAGGGGTGGGATAACCCGGGTTTTAAAACGTTTTTAGCTCTTTAATTTCCAAATGGGCCTTATATTCCACTTGGCCCCCCTTGCTGGGAGAAAAAACCCCTTTCCCGTTGGGTTTCAGGGCCATTGTGGTCCTGGGGCTGGGGGGCTGGGAATTCCTTCTCCAAGGATGAGAAAATTGGGTCTGGCAGATGGGAAGTTTCCTTTTTTGATTTACTGTGGGTTCAGCAAGGGGGGAGTAATTTCCCCAGAAGGAACCCCGGGTGGGGGAGGGTTTGGCACAACTCAGGGCCCGCATGTTAAATTTTTGAATGGCTGCTGTTAGCGGGACAGAGGGGCTCCTCTTTCCACAGGGGTAATCCCCTTTAAAAGTACACACAGGGGGCAGAGAGGGCTTTAAAAAGACCCTCACAGTGAGGGAAACAGGAGTGCCAGTGAAGTTCTTTCCCCGGGGTTTAAAGGGGGTTTGTTGAGCTTATTTAAGGAGCCCTCACAACAGAGCTCACAGAGAAAACAATTGGGTCACATCCCTGGTCTGGCCACGCCCCCCAGACTGTAACATCTTCATCGGCTGCCTTCTCTAGGTTCCACGTCTCTGGTGGTTGTAACGGATATGGTAGTGGATCCTCTGAACCACCACAAGCGATGGTGTAAGCCACGCCAGGGGAAAGGAGTCCCAAGTAGGTCCCCCGGTTTTTTACCGAGACCCGGGCCCCGAAGCGGGATGGACTTGCTGCGGGGGTGATTACTACCAAGGGCCCCTACCCCTGACAAATTGCTTGCGTTTTGGGAGCCGAGGGGTTGCGCGGTACAGGGAAACGGAAGCAGGCTCGTTTAGCGGGGGCAGGGGAGAAGGGCAGTGCAGGCAGGTGGTTCGTAGTCGGTACAGGGAGAAGGGCAGACAGGCGGCAATGATTCGGGCAGGGACGGAGCAAAGGTACGGTAAAAAGGGAAACAAAAAAAGATCCGGGAAACCCTTCCTCTCTGGCCAACACTACGATTCGGCAATGTGCTAGGGAAGAGGCAGGGCTTAAATAGGGTCAGTGCCCGGTGAGACCAATCACCGGCGCACTGTCCCTTTAAATTTTCCAGAAGTGCCGCGCCCGCTCTAGGGGGCGCGCGCGCACCCTGCCGGCAGCAGGAGCGTGCGCCGGGATGGAAATAGGAGCGTGGCGAGGTAAGTGGGACATAGAAGTGCCGTAGTGTCCGCAGCCCGAGCGCCGGGCTGCAGCACCGGCCGCAGCAGGCAGCACTGCGGCGTTGCAGGTGTGCCTGCGACCCGACATGGGGGTCGCAGAGACACCCGTAACAGTACCCCCCCTTTGGCCTCCCCCTCTTTCTGGCCCGCAAAAACCTAGAGCTGCAGATATCAGACATTCCGGAGGTACGATGTGCCGAGGAACAGCCTCCTCTTCTCCACTTATGTCAGAGGCACGAGAAAGGGCATCGGCTTTGACGTTCTTCTCTGCCGGTCGGAAATGGATAACATAATTGAACCGGGCAAAGAACAGAGACCACCTTGCCTGGCGTGGGTTGAGACGTTGCGCTTACTGGAGGTAAAGGAGATTCTTGTGGTCTGTGTAAATATTCAAAGGATATCGAGCACCCTCCAGGAGGTGGCGCCACTCCTCCAGAGCGATGTTAATGGCCAGAAGCTCCCGATCCCTGAGGGTCTAGAGTCTCTCCGCCAGTGAAAATGTTCTGGAAACGAACCCACAGGTCTGAGTTGTGCCTTTGGGCCCCATTTGGGTGAGGACCGCCCCAGCCCCCACGGAAGAGGCGTCTACTTCTAAGAAGAAGGGCTTCTCGGTATCAGGTCGCGACAACACAGGTGCAGAGGCAAATGCTGTTTTCAACTTGGCAAAGGCTTCTTCAGCGGCTGGTGGCCACAGTTTCGGGTTGGCATGCTTCTTGGTAAGAGCCATAATCGGTGCCACCAACGTCGAGAAATGTGGGATGAACTGCCTGTAGTAATTTGCAAAGCCCAGGAAGCACTGTATGGCCCGGAGGCCGACAGGTCGTGGCCAGTGTAGAACTGCAGAGAGTTTAGTAGGGTCCATCTGCAGGCCTTTGTCCGAGAAGATATAACCAAGAAAAGGGAGTGTGGTCTGGTGAAACAAGCACTTTTCAAGTTTGGCATAGAGATGGTTCTCACGCAGGCGTTTCAGGACCTGGCGCACATGCGACTGGTGGGTCTCCAGATCAGGTGAAAACACCAGAATGTCATCCAAGTAGACAACCACGCAGACATACAGAATATCTCTGAAGATGTCATTGACGAATAGTGATGAGCGATTACGTTGACTATCGTCAATGGGTCGATAGTCGATACCGGCAATTATCATTAAGATATCCGATAGTCGATAATAGATTATCGCCGATGACCATTAAAGTCTATGGGAGAGGAACAACACCTTCATTCTTACACCCAAACAGGGATGGAGAAGCTGGAATTAACATCCACAACAGTCAAATGGATACGTGCTACATCTTAGGCAACACACTTAGGTTATAAAAGCCACAGAAAAAAACTCACAGACCATTCACTATCCCTGTCTTGCACCACAGCATGACCCTTAAACCTGCATGAACCACAAATTAAAAAGTGCCAGAAGGCAGTATGATTTGAACCATCATTTTACTTAACCTGGACATTGAATATCCCTGTCCTGGAACGCAGCATGAGCCCCAAACCTGCATGACCCCAGATTAAAAAGTGCTGGAAAAAGGAGTCTTTCAACCACCATTTTAGTTGAACTGGACATTAACTATACCTGTCCTGGACCGCAGTATGACCATTAAACCTGTCTGACCCCCAAATTAAAAAGTGCCAGGAAAAGGAGTCTTTGAACCACCATTTAGTTGAACTGGACATTGACTATCCTGTCCTGGGGCCACAGCATGACCCCTAAACCTTTTGACCCCAATCACAAAGTGCCACTATGCTATTTTTGTCTGACCCATTATAAAATTTTTGTAAATGAATTTGTTTACAGAATTTATTTAGGGGGAAATTTTTTTTTAAGTTTTACATTATTAAACCCTTTTTTCTTTTTTTTTCAAGTGTGATAACTACAACATACACCCTGAAACAGAATTGAATAAAGTTTGATAATTTTACATTTTAATTTTTGGGATCCATCTTTTCTTCTTTTAATTAAATTTTTGTGTAATATTTTGTATGAATTTCTGATAGGGTACAAGGACAATTCTTTCCCCCTCACATCATAATATTTGGTCTAGAGATACCAGAAGGCCGTGGGATTGAAAAACAGGGCATAGCTGCTGCTTGTTTAAGGTTATTAATTTTGTAATAAGGCAATGTCAGAGTATTCATTTTTATTTTTTGGGATATGGAGGGGTCAGATTTAATAATTAAATGGAAACTTTACAATTTGGACACGGAATTGGATTTTAAAACCTATATCTTATGCTATATACTTATCTTTGATTGGGTTGAATATGCCTACCTCTCTGTATGATCACGCCATACCCTTTTTAAAAACATGTCAGTCCCCAAAAAAATTATTCAATCTTTTGAAAAGAAAAAGCAGTGCATTGTTGTTTTTCAGGGGCCCCTGGGAGACAGAGAGGTTGCTAAAAAAA
>JAODAL010073513.1:0-14712 GCA_025379985.1 Phyllomedusa bahiana
AAACTAAGCAGAGCAGCTAGACATATAATGCGGGGGGATGGCGGGCTTTTTTTCCCCACAGACAGGGTCCCATTTAAACTAACAGAGGACAGCTAGACATATAATGCGGGGGGTGGCGGGGATTGTTGTTACAGAAGGAGTACCATTTAAACTAAGCAGAGCAGCTAGACATAAAAGCGGTGGGATGGCTGGGACTTGTTGTTCCCAGAAGGACGACCATTTAAAAAAAGCAGGAAGCTAAAATTTTAATGGGGGGGGAGGCTGGGACTTGTTGTTCCACGGGGACGGGAGTCCCTTTTTAAAACTAAGCAGAGACAGCTAGAATAAAATGCGTTATGTATATATGTATGTGGTATGTATGTGTTTTATTTATATATTAATATATATATATATAATTTTTTTTTTTACACACAAAAATACATCACATAATATGTGTACATGTGTTTTTTATATTTATTGAATCTTTAATTCCTAGGGGACTTGGAAAAAAATAACATAAGTATGAACTTATACTTGGCTCGTGTGAGACCATCCAACATAACAGGAATAAGAATAGGAAGTGTCATCAGAATCTAAATATTGCAGCCAAAGGCTTTAGGTGTATTTTATCCAGCTTTAGTAAAAGATATAGTCCAATATTCATTTAAAGATACATGCCTCTTCGCACTGTCTGTAAGAAAGTCTTAGTCACAACTTAATGATATTATAAAAATGAGCACCACAGAGCCTTTTATAAGCTTGTTTTGGTAGTTTTCCTTTAAGTGTTTTTTGTATCTTATCGGTTTTCTTGGCAGTGTAAGGACAGGACAACATGGCAGAACAAAATCTGCCGGTTTTGACTTCAGCAGAATCGTCCATTACAACTGGTTTCGGTTGTAATGGACGGTTTTCGTTTTTTTTTAAACTGTTTTTGTCTCTGACTTTGTAAAAGTTTTTGTGCAGTTTTTGGACCATTTGTTGACATACACCATATATTACAATTAAAAATTTTTAATGTGTTGTGGCACTTTTATATATATATATGTGTGTGTGTGTGTGTGTGTGTGTATATATATGCTTTCCTACATCGCATTGATTCATGGTTTGCATCTGTACTGTGAAGAAGGAAGCAAGAGAAGAGGTTCAGATCTTTTTCCTCTGGCCTCCCTAATTCCCCCTGCCTCGGGGCCCTTTTGACCCACATTACATTTCATTTTCTAGGACACGACAGTGCAGAGAAGGGTAATATGTGCTCTAGACAATGGGAATTCTACTAAAAACCTGTTTAAAAAGGTTGACCTTTAAACAACGCCACTGTCTATAGACTATAATGTAACCGCAAATCAGTCTCCGAAAACTATGTGCTGTATGGAGGATGATGCGCTTAGACACATGGCTTTTGGACAAGTTGCACTGTATAAATATATATCTTGATGAAGAAGGCAAAACCTTCTTCATTAACAAATTTTCTTTTCAGGTCCTTGCCCAAAGCTACCTTGGGGGCATGGCATTGGGAAATTTAGTTGATTTGAATGCTTCTCTAAACTGAATCCTGCAGAGAAGAAAAATGTTGTTTGCTGCAAAAATAAATCTTTCGGATTATGGTTAGTGTACAGATTTCTACTGTTGACGGGAATTTAACACATTTTTGGATCTGAAAAAGGGCAAAGGGGCTGGACTCGCTTAAGGTTAGATTGTGTGCTGAGCCAGCAGCTAAGGTGGTACAGTGTCTGTTTGTGAATTTACTAACCCAGTGTGGAGTCATGCACTGAGTTACTTAGGTAGTGAATGAGTACATAGATTTTACAAAAATGACATAGTAAACCTTCATTTGTGGTGAGATGTATGCATGGGTTTACTTTAAAGGGTTCTCCTGTTTTCATACACCCTATTATTTTTCTAAATTCAGAGAGAGGAATCTCTATTTTGGATCCTCATTTTTTAGGCTGTGAAATTTAATGATTATAAAGGGAGTGTCTCAGGGTATGTTCACTTGACGTATTTGCGGATGTACTTCGGCACATAATTGCAATGCGTCCGAAGTAAACCCCACAAATATGGTAAAATTATATCACTCTTTGAGTGCTTTGATAAGCCTGCGTGTTTCCCAGGGAAAATAATAGTGAATCGGAGGCCAGCCATAGCGCAGTTGAAAGTATGTGCTGGCCAGCGCTTACTTTCAATGGCAGGCATATTGTGGCACGCACAGGTACGTGCCTCAGTACATCGTGTGAACTCGCCCATACTTTGGAGGATCTGACCTGTTTTGCATTACATAGACAGGCCATTGATATGAATGGGCACTGTGTAATGCCTAATTTTTCCAGTGGTGGCGCTGCAGGGAAATAAAATGCTTGCTGACAGATTTCCCCACAGACTACAGTATATCACCTGGGGTCCTAGCTGAGGGACACTTTGTCAAAGGGCTTTTCTGACATGTTGGGGTTGTCGAAAGCAAACAACCCAATTTAAGTATTCATGTAATGTGTCTTTACTTGTGGATAAGCCTTGCATATCTTTATGATTCTGAATTTAACAGGATTTTCCCAGAATTAAATGTTACAATATGTCGGTCAAAAGTGTCAGGCGGTGATGTTATCAGCTGTTGGTGTCGCCACCTATGTCAGCAATGTTTCTGCTCCCCCATATCATGAAGCAATAGCTGTGCTTGTATGAAGCTCCTCTATTGAGTGCTATCATATATAGCTCTCTCGAATTTTTTAATTTCATAAAGCAATAACTGCTAATAAACAACCCGTTCTCACAGCATCTGGGACCTGCTTTTTCTCATGATTAGTAGGCATTTGAAATGTGAGAACAACTTTTACTAATCCTTCTGTTTGGTGGACTCTAGAGCTCTGTTCATGTTCATCTAGGTTTATAAAGTCTAATTTTTTGTTCGATCATTCCTTTTATTCATGTTATAAACATCACATTTACCTGACATGTAAATGGCCAGATGCATATATACGAATATGATAAACTTATTGTGAGATGTGACAACTGGGAAGCCTCACTCTTTTTTGCTTTGAGAGAAAAAAAGGTTTATTTAAAGGGATTGTCCATTAATTTTAAAATTGGATCTGCTGGTTAAAGGTCTTAAAGGGGTATTCATGTATTGTATCGCTGATTAGCTTTAAACCTGTAGGCAAGGGTAAATAGACTACCAAATATGTTGCTTTTCTGATTCTGCTTCCCTTGTGAGCTAGAGCAGTTATCTCCTGGTTGCGCGCACACAAGCTTCCTTAAGTTATTGACCACCTCCTTCTGTGCAGGGATGGTGACATCACTCTCTGCTGTGTCTCATCAGCAGCACAGGAGCTTGTTTGTTTCTGACAAACTTGAACCCTTTAGAGCTCTGTATCCTTGTGACCTGCTGTTATATCCCCTGCATCACCAGAGTCCCTCTAAAAGTGTGAGCCTGAAGCTGCCTTTGAAGAGCAGGTTCTGTGAAACAGCATGGTGAGAACAACCTGTTACAAGTGGAAAAAAAATCAAAAAAAGCTTTAACTCTCCTCTGCAAGTCTTCACATTCCTCTGCCACCATCGTTCCGCCGATAATGAAAGTGAATGGAGCTGCCCCCTCTGAGCTTTAGAAGTACGTGCTGGACAACGCGTATTTCTAAAACACCCGGCGTATTGTGGCGCGTACAATGTGTGCCGCAATACGCCATGTGAACATACCCTATATGTTATACAAGTTCTATGTATCAAAACTCGCCTCACCCGAAAGTGCTGGAGTGTGCTTCCAGGACCTGTGACAATGTCACACAGAGGGCGGAGAGTCTTGTGATGCTGGTTGTGATCACTGCTGGATGAACTGAAGCAGGGCTGTGTATTTGTGTGCTATATGTGTCTGCAGCAGAGCTGTGTGGAATGTGCATGTAGCAGAGCCTTATGTGTGTAACGTGTATGTAGCTGAGCTGTGTGGGTGTAATGTGGCTAATTACTGGGGACAATCATTTCATACATCGTGGCACCCAGTCCTCTAGTTGCTGCTCTTTGCTATGGCTGTGTGTCTTAGTTAATGAAGGGGCATCACTACTTGCTGCATTTCCTACCCTAGGCTTATACTCCAGTCAATAAGGTTTCCCAGTTTTTTGTGGCAAAATTACCCGAGTATAAACGGGAGTTTGTAAGTTTTTGCATTAATGCAGTTTGCTTAAGTCATAGAGCTCAGAGGAGAGTTAGGCTGTGTTCACACGATGTACTGCGATGCGTACAGTATGCACCGCAGTTTCATGTCTTTCGGGAGCTCGAGCTAATACGTGCGTACTCCAGTGTTGCGGGGGCGAGGTGGGGGGCATCAGCCCGCTGGCCCCATTGGCATTCATTACTCGCGGCGCGTATTCGCCGCAAGTAATTGACATGTCACTTATCTCACCCGCACGTAGTCCATAGTTCTCCATGAGAACTGTGGATTACCGTAATTTTGGCACGGATCTCGCCCGTATTAGAGTGCAAATGCGCGGCAAAATGCGCGCCAAAATTACCCCGTGTGAAAATACCCATAGGTTAGTTTTCTTTTTTTATGGATTTGGAATTCAACAAACTTTTTGGTTCCCATTTAATAATTAAAAGCATTGTAATTTTTTTCAATGTACTTGCTGCTCTTATGGCCTGCAGATCTGTCATCACTTTCATTTAAAAGGATCATTTAATGTGTGGTTCCTTTGGCTGAAATCTGTCGGGTTGATGTGAGGATCGCACAGATATATGGCACTTTACAGCATGTTTGCCTTCTAAGGAGCCGAGCACCTATGCGTCCATCACATGACCAGGACCAAGTTCGTTGACTGCAAGTAAAAGATGATGGTTTTATTGAATGACAGCAAGCAGAGATCTTTAATCTTGTGGAACAAAAGGGATATGGAGAAAATAATATAATTTTCCATTACAAAAAAATAACCAACTTTTTCTGGATCTGTAATTTCTCTGTAATGATTTCACATGTGGCTTTTAGTCCATCCCTGGATGACTGTGAATGAATGTCGTCTTTGTATGCACCTCCAGCAGGTGACAGTAGAATACCATAAATATACACCTCAGTAATCTGTTCACATTATACATTGCTTTCCTAATCTGTTCATAAAAGAGCTTCATATGCGAAGAAGATTTTTGATTCTTTACTTGTATGACCTCTGTATGATTGTCGATATATATATATATATATATATATATATATATATATATATATAATATATATATATATATATTGCGATTGTCATTAACATGTTTTCACAATATCATTTATGGTGTTGGTGATGTAGAATGTAGGAAAAGCACAGACACCGCTAAATTATGAGATTTGATTTACAGACATTAATTTTAGACAATCTACTCTGCAAATACATTGATTTACTTATATTGCTTTGGTCCTGATTTACAGCTCCTGTTGGAATCCATTTTTATCTGTCGCTGCATTTGCAATTAAGTATTACATTTCTCTCTTTGATCACGCAAAACAGAACAACTTTTCTATTTCAGTTGCATTTGATGTAAAATATGAATTGATGTGTACAATTCTTTTTATTATCAGTTTTGCTTTTTGTATTAACACTTTTATTTCCTTCCATGTTTTAGATGTTGTGGTTGCTGAAAGTGTGGTGGTCATTAAAAATCTTCTACAAACTCAGCTGAGTCAGCATAGTGAAATTATCAAACATATGGCGAAGCTCCTTGACAAAATTACTGTAAGTATTTCTTGTATTTTGTTTTATACTTGTTCATTGCACTGTGCAGTGGGTAACTAAGTTATGGTTATTAAGTAACACCTATAAGAAGAACTGACCACAGTTTAAAAGTTCATACTACATACATTTTTTTATGATTCCATTAAATATTACATTATATTAAAAAATTCTTTTGAAAAGGGTAAAAAAATCCCAAAAGGAACAGTCTCCACACAGCATATACAAAGTGTAACCTTATTGTAAGTTCACATAAATTAAACGAGATACCCTAAATAAATGCCCAACTTAAATAGTAAATAGAACAAATTAATCACTTATACACACATATTTATATATACACATACCATACACATATATATATATATTTACACATACTATATACATACATATCACACACATATATGTGCGTGTGTGTATACATGTATGTATGTATATGTATGTTATATATATATATATATATTATATCTATTAAAATATATATATATAAAAAGGGTGGTGGTAATATATATAAAAATATATGTGTTTGTTGTGGGGTGTGTGTGTATATATATATATATGTGTATATACAATCACTGGCCAGTTTATTAGGTACACATGTCCAGCTGCTCGTTAACACTTAATTTCTAATCAGCCAATCACATGGCGGCAACTCAGTGCATTTAGGCATGTAGACATGGTCAAGACAACCCTCTGCAGTTCAAACCGAGCATCATAAAGGGAAGAAAGGTTGATTTGAGTGCCTTTGAACGTGGCATGGTTGTTGGTGCCAGAAGGGGCTGGTCCTGAGTATTTCAGAAACTGCAGATCTCCTGGGATTTTTCAACACAACCATCTCTAGGGTTTACAGAGAATGGTCCGAAAAAGAAAAAAATCCAGTGAGCGGCAGTCCTGTGGGGGGAAAGCCTTGTTGAAGCCAAAAGGTCAAAGGAAATGGGCAGACTGGTTCGAGCTGATAAAAAAGGCAACAGTGACTCAAATAGCCACCCTTTTCAACCCAAAGGGAGGCAGAAGAGCATCCTGAACGCACAGTACGGCGAACTTTGAGGCAGATGGGCTACAGCAGCAGAAACCACACCAGGTGCCACTCCTTTCAGCTAAGAACAGGAAAACTGAGGCTCCAATTTGCCCAAGCTCATCGAATATTGGACAGTAGAAGATTGGAAAAAACGTTCCCTGGTCTGATGAGTCTCGATTTCTGCTGCGACATTGGGATGGTAGGGTCAGAATTTGGCGTCAACAACAGAAAGCAGGGATCCATCCGCCTTGTATCAACGTTCAGGCTGGGGGTGGTGTTTTCATGGTGGTGGGGAATATTTTCTTGGCACAATTTGGGGCCCCTTGGTACAAATTGAGCATCGTTGCAAACACCTTGGGGAAAATCTATGCCACGAAGAATTGGGGGCAGTTCTGAAGGCAAAAGGGGGTCCAACCCGTTACTAGCATGGTGTACCTAATAAAGTGGCTGGTGAGTGAGTGTGTATATATATATATATATTTGAAACCAGAAGTTTACATACACTATATTAAAAGACCTATATGCATACACTATCTGACATGAAATCAGAATAGACAATTTGCCAAATGCCAGATTAATGAAAGAGGGACAATTTTTAAGGCAATTTTATTACTTTCTGCAAAATCAAAAGTTTACATACATTTCATTAGTATTTGGTAGCATTGCTCTTAAACTGTGTGACTTGGGTCAAAACATTTGAAATCCTTCCACAAGCTTCTCAACAATAGTTTGGTAGGAATTTTAGCCTATTCCTCTTGACAGAACTGGTGTTCCTGAACCATGTTTGTAGGTCGCCTTGCTCGCATCTACCTTTTCAGCTTTGCCCATATATTTTCAATGGGATTGAGATCAGGGCTTTGTGATGGCCACTCCAAAACATTGACTTGGTTGTCCTTAAGCCACTTTATAACCAGTTTTGCATTATGCTTCTGGTCATTGTTCATTTGGAAGACCCATTTCTGCCCAAGCTTTAACTTCTTGGCTGATATCTTGAGATGTTGCTTCAGTATTGCTGCATAATTTTCTTTCCTCATGATGCCATCTATTTTGTGACGTGTAAAAGTCCTTCCCGCAGCAAAACAACCCCACAACATGATGCTGCCACCCCGGTGTTTCACAGTTGGGATGGTGTTCTTAGGCTTCCAAGCTTCTGAATTTTGACCCCTAATGTAACGATGGTCATTATGGCCAAACTGTATTTTTTAGTTTTGTCAGAGCACAGGGCAAAATGTAGGTCTTTGTTCCTGTGTGCATTTGCAAACATTAATCTTGCTTTTATATGTTTCTTATGGAGTAATGGCTTCTTCCTGGCAGAGTAAAGCAAAAAATTGCAAAAGGCAGCACTTTAAAAAAAAAAAAAAAAAGTTATTTATTGACCCTATATCAGCAATATTTCAGCCCTGAACAGGGCCTTTTTCAAGCTAAACACATAGTGCCATCTAGTGGTATATATAGTAAAAAGTGATGCCATACAATCAATTACAACATAATCATTTATACATGTGTAAAAAATAATGGAAATATTACTAAGACAAAAGGGAAACCCCCCCCCCAAAAAAGTTTAATGGTGCAAAAAAAAATACATTATGTTGTGTCAACAGGGTTTTTGAAAAAAAAAGCATATCAAAGTGTCCAAAGTTTTTGGGGAATACCCATTTTACAAAAAGGAATTTCTGCAGTAAAGACCATGTGAAAAACAAAAATGTGACAAATTAAAGGGCTTGTTTAAAAAAACAAAAATGAAAAGCTTCAAATGGATGGAATAAAAAAACCTCACGTTGCCCGGTTTTCTGTGAATACACCATGCCAGCAATGACAAACTACCAGCGCAAGAAGCCCGGTCAGTTCAGACGACCAGACAAGCAATCAAGAGCGCCGGTCAAGAATCCCAAAACAGCGCCAGCTTAGTTTTTAAAGCTTTGAACAAAAAAGCCACATTTTTTTAAAGGGCATCTTACCCCTAAAAAAATAAACAAAGGCATAAAATGGAGTATGCCCTGCAAACCTTTTAAAACCACTGGTGTACCACCTCTCCACATGGCAACATCCCCAAAGTATATTACCTAGGGAATAATGTCATTAGAGAAGAGCCTAGAACTAACTGCATCAGAACACTGACGTAGCCAATGCCAAGCAATAGGACACCATGGAAGGGCAAAAGTCAAATACATGACAGCACTAAGCAACTCCCTAGACCTAATAAAGCAATATACATACATCACATTGTAGCACAAAATAACAAAAAAATATATATCCATCATAAAAAAGAGACCAAAATTTGGGGCGTTGGCAGCCCCCGGGGTCCGGCCAAAAGTATTACATTTAAAACAGGGAAATAAAAATTTTTTCTTTTAAAAAGAGAGAGAAAATTAAAATATAAAAAAAAAAATACAAAAGTATATTAAAATTTTAAACCAGGCAATTTTTTCTAAATACTCAAAAAAACCGGGGCAAAAGTAAGCTTTTTTAAGAGTATCGGGCAATTTGGGGGAAATTTTTTTAAATTCCAAAACCTTAAAGTTCCCCAAAATGGGGGTTTAGGGGGTTTTTAAAATTTTATGAATCCATTGAAACCCTCTTCTTTTCCAAAGGGCCCTCCTGTCACCACCCCGTTTATTTTGAAGAACATGATCAATCATAATGAAAGCAAACCCCCCAATTTTATTTTTTTAAATTCTATGAAGGGGCTTGGGGACAGGGCAAACCCCGATTTTGGTTTATTTAGATTTGGGTTTTAAACCTAAAACCCCATTTCTTATGGGGTTAGTTGGTTTTGGACTTTGGGCTTGGGGAAACATTAACATCTTTTTGGGTCCCTTGGGAAAAAATTTTTTTGTTTGATAACAAAGGCACCTCCAGGTACCCTGGAAATTGAAACCCAAGGTTTGTTCCGATTTGGGTGAAAGTCCAAAATTTCTCTTATGATTTTTGGCTGATTTATTTAGATTTTGGTCCCATTATTTTACACACTGGGCAGGTTTTTTTTCTTTTGGGGAAATTAAAATCCCATCCAAAAAGGGGTGTCTCTAACTCAAATTTTGCCAAAAACTTCCAATGCCCATGACCTCATCATAGGGGGCCTTTTTCGAGGGTAAAGGCAGTTTAAATGCCTATCCCTCCCCTTAATGGGGACATTACACGGGCCTTTTCCCCTGCTTCTGGGGGACATAAACCCTGCCTATGGGGGAAATTTTTAAACGCCTTATACCTCCCTATGGGGGACATTAATGTCCCCCATAGGCAGGAATATGTCCCTCATGGGCGGGAAATAGGCCCATTGTAATGTCCCTCTTGGCCCGGGTAAGGCTCCCGCAATTTTGTATCTTTACCTGTATGCACTCCAGGGAGTCGCATGCAGCTGAAAGAGCTTGCCCCTGGACCCGGGGGGCGCAAAAACATGACTCGTGTTTTAATCCGGGAAGGGTTTTTCCCCCACTTTTTTTGTTCAGAAAAACTCAACCCCTTTTACTCAGAAAATACAGTAAAAACCCCAAAAAAGGGCAGTAACCACAATTTAAGTTTGCAAAAGGGTTTAAACTTGGTTTTTAAGTTCATAAAAGAATTTTGATATGACTAAATAATTAAAAAGCAAAATAAAGTCCCTCATATAAACATAAAAATAATTGGGAACGATATAATAACACTGTGCAAACAAAGTAATACCGATCCATGTGGCAAGGGCATGCCAACCCTTTCTGACCCCAGAAGTTTAAAACAAGGCTAAAGCACCTGATTTAATGACCCCCTGTGAGGGGGTTCATAAATCAGGGCATTTTTGCCTTTATTATTCATTCCTGAGAGCAAGCATCCCCTAACAGATGCTGCCACCACCGTGCTTCAGGGTGGGGATGGTGTGTTCAAATAGTCAGGTTGGTTTGAAAAAAAATTTTTTTAAAACCCCCACCAACACCACCCCGCTTCCCCGGGTTCCCCAATAAAAGGTTTTTAAACCCCAAAACAATTTTGGGCTTTTTAAAAAGGTTTTTTTGTATCCCCAAAAAGGCCAGTTTGAAAAAACCCAAAACTAATGGCCTTTGGGAAGAATTAAAAAGGGGGGTCCGCCCCGAGTAATGGGTTTTTTGGGGTTTTTCCAAAACTCCCCCATTGGGCGCATGTAGGGAGGCCACCTTTAAAATTAAAATTTTGAAAACCCCCATTTTGGGGGTGGATTTAAACATCTAATAGTGTTAAAGCTTAGCTTATTTTTTATTTTTATTTTTAAATCCTAACCCTGCATTACACTTTGCCACAGCTTTGTAACTGTGCTTTCTGGTTTGTTTCTTTCTTTTCATGATGCCATTTGTTCACTAATGTTCTCTAACAATCCTCTAACAAGGCCTTCACAAAATAGCTGTAGTTATGCAGAGAATAAATTAAATACAGATGTTCTCTATTTACTAATTAGGTGACTTTTAAAGGCATTTGGTCACACTGACTTTTATTTAGCGGTATCAGAGTACAGGGGGCTGAATACATATGCATGCCATACTTTTCAGTTTTTCATTTGTAAAAATTTGGAACAGCACGTATAATTGTCTTTACACTTCACAAATACTTGTTACTTTGTGTTCTATTACATAAAATATCAATAAAATATATTTAAGTGTGTGGCTGTAACAGAAAGTTCAAGGGTTATGAATACTTTTGCTACCCACTGTAGTTGGCCTTGAATATTTCTAGTAGATAAAAATAAATTGCGCTACTATGGAAGTGAGTATTAACTTTAACAAGTGAACTTGCTAAGTTTTAGCAGAAAGTTATGTCATTTTCAAATTGTGCAAAAAAACTAGAGGAAAAAACGTGTATTTCTAAACATTGCGTTTAATAATTACTACTAAAAGGAAGCAAGTTACCAAAAATAACACAAATGACAATTGTCCAACGAGACGTCACAGAAGGACGTCCCTCTCGGGGCAATTGCCCTGTGGTTAGGCCGAAGGGCTTGGTAGGCCAAGTAGGGATTTAACAGGGCTTTCTTCTGGCCACTACCTATTTTTTGTCCATCTGTTCCTACCTTTGTGTGATGTCTCTTTGGACAGTTGGCATTTGTGTTATTTTTGGTATCTTGCTTCCTTTTTAGTAGTAATTATTAAATGTTATGTTTTATAAATATGCGTTTTTTCCTCTAGATTTTTGCTCATTTGTATTTTTTGTGTATTCCTAGGATACTTATTACTACTTGAGTCCCACACTACATTTTGGAAGTTTGTAATTTTTTTTTCTTTTTAAAAATTTTTTTTATTGCAAAACCTTTGGATAACATCAATTCTTGTGGGAACATGCGCCACTAATAACATTTGTTTTCAACAAAGCAAAAATTTTACATAAAAATACGTCTTACCTATCTCCATCTAACGATCAGTGTAACCCCGGGATGCGTTGTTTCTCTTGTAAACCCCCAAAGGTCAATATCTTTAAGGGCTCTGTTGTCATTTCCTTTTTACACTCCCCTTTTCACTACAGGTAGTGTGTTAGCATTTTCTTTTTTTAACTTGGGAAATAAACAAAAAACAAAGGGGGTTGGGGAAAAAAAAGGTAGGGGAGGGGGGGGAGACAAACGGGGGAACCTACCTGCACCCGGACATCCGCACACCAGAAAGAACCCCCAACGGTGACCCGATCCTTTTTTGTTAGTGTGTTAATGGTAGCCTAAAACTGTCGATTGATTAGTCAGGTACCAAGTAGTTTAATTCGAAGCAACTCTTTATTTTGGTTTTTTATGTTGGGGAAACAAATTAATGAATGGTGAAACCCCGTTAGAAAAAAATGTTGGTTTTTTTTCCCTTTTGTTTTCGCCGCTTCAATCCGTCCATTCTGAAATTTGATATTTTTTTAGGGAAAAAACAGGGGGGGGGGGGCCCGGTTGAACCAGCAAATGCAAGCCGACTTTTTGGCCCGCCCCCCATAAAACATAGCCGTTTTTTAAGGCTTTGGGATGGAGTATGTCCCCCCGGGAATATCCCAAATAATGCCATGGTTTGAATTTGGGCACGCGGGAAAAGATTTCTTACTGTGAAGGAATGTTTTGGGGCCAAAAGTCTGTTCGCCGGGCAAAACCCAAAGCAATGTATAAAACCGCGTGGGGGGTTTTGGGTTTTTGGGCATGCGTGGGTGTCAGAGTTTCCCATCAGGGAACCCTGTGCGGGGGGGACTTTTGTCTGTGTTTAAATTTGGAACCATTTTCCCCGTAGTTCATGGTGGTAAAAATTTGGCCACGAAGGGGGAGCGAAGTCAGCAGAAGGGGGGTGTCAAGAGGGAATCTTTTTTGTCCAATATTTGTAATTTTGAAATTCTTTTTAAGTAAAGTAAACCATGTCAGCTGAAGATTATAACTTCAGCAAAATAGAGTATCATTCAGTCATCAAGTACCTGATTTTAAAACAGCTGCCTGGTAAAGAAATTTATGATGACATGTCAAGCACTTTAGGAGACCAATGTCCATTTTATTTTACCATTAAAAACTGGATTTTTTGAAGAGGGGAAAAAAGGTTAAAGAACGGGAGAGGCCTGGGAGACTGTTTTATGTGTCCATGCAAGGAAATGTTGATGCTGTCTATGATTATGATTTTGGATAGTAGATGAGTCGGACTAACATGTATAGCAGAGATTTTGAATGTCTCATGCAAACGTGTCTTTTAACATAGTTTTCTTAATCCCAATTCTTATGGGAAAACGCTGCCAAAATGGGTTATCAAAAACTAAAGGGGTGGAACCCTTTTTGGTGAATTTTTCAGTCTATTTAAAAGGGGGTTTTTCCACCCATCCCAATTTTTTGACGTGGGATCCCCCCCCCAAAATGCGGTATTTAATCAAACCTTTTCAAATATATGTCATTAAAAAAGTGAAGCCTGGGAGGTTTTCAGCCTTTTTTACATTTCCCTTGGTTTTTCCCGACAGTTTACATTGGGGCCGACCAGGAGCTGAAACTGGCCCTCTTTTCGTTGTTTGGGACTTTTATCTGATGGCAGAGAACATGAAAGAGCTTTGAAGGGACCCCGGGGGAAAAGATCCTGTGTCCCTTTTATATGAGAATCCACTGGTTGGGAATGTAATTTCTTTGTAAACATCGCAACACTCCCCCCGGGCCCCCTGTTTAAGGCCCCCCCCCCTCTCCCCCACAGCCTTTCCCTTTAAGGGGAAAGAAAGAAGGCTGCCTGCTGAGCTTAAACTTCTCTCACCGAGCAAATAAGAGGGAGAAAAAAAAACGCATATACTTTTGGGACAATTTCAAATTTTCCCCTGTGGATTAGCAAAACAATGCTTGCTCAACTACAGGACGAGTATCAGGAAAATTTCCCTGGGAGGGGGAGTGAAATGGAAAAACATAAGGGGGGGGAGTACCTTTTTTTTAAACGCAAAAAAACACAAAGCCCCTTTTTTCAAGCCTCAAGAGGGGAGTATTCCCGCCCCGAGGCAAAAAATAGAACCTGTTCCCCCAAAAAAAGAACTAGATAGTAATATAAATTTGGGAACCCCCTTTAACTAATATAACAAACCCAAAACTTCAAAAAGAGTGTGTCTTAAAACAAAAACTTTTAATAAAATTTTTAAAAAAACCCCTAAACCAAAAAACTCACAATATATCAAGGGCCCAACAAAGGGCCACTGTTGTCAAGAAAACAAAACGCCTTTAAAAAAATTAAAGCTATAGACCCTAAAAGGCCAATTAGTGAAAAAAATAAGGGCCTGGGGTAAAAAACACAGGGAGTACAGACCTGAAGGGTGGTCCCCTCTTGGGAAAATAAAACCCTTTAAAAGTCCCCCAAATTCCCTATTGGGGACCGTCCCGACATGTTTTAACCCGGGCCCCCAATTAATTTTTTTTGGTTTTCCTTTAGGGGACAAAAAATTGGGGAAAAAATACAAAGCAAACAATTTGCAATTACTTTCAATAAAAAAAAGGCTTTAAAATTTATTTCCCCCCGCTTTTTTTCAACTTTTGCTTACCTTATCTTTTTCCTAACCCCCTCCCAAAAGGGCCCGAGTGGGGGCTCACAGTGTCGGGTGTTTTCTCAAAAGGGAGAT
>JAODAL010073514.1:0-14711 GCA_025379985.1 Phyllomedusa bahiana
TCCCATGTTTTGAATTTTTTGGGGGGCATTTTGCGTGACATGCAGCTATACTACAGTCCTATTCAAAAAAAATGTTTTTAACAGACATTTGTTCTTCCAATTTGTCCAAAGGGGGCTAAAGGGTCATGCTTTGAATTTTTGGAGGAAATTTGCTGTACTGCCTATACTACAGGCCAATTCTAAAAAATGTTGTTTCAACAACATTTGTTCTTCACAAGGTCAAGATGGCTCAAGGGTGTGGTTGCTTTCAAAACAGGAATAGGTAGGACACGTTAATGGACAATATTGCAAAATGACTTTTTTGCAAGACTTTAACAAGCTATCAACCCCTTTTATTGAGACAACCCCAAATTTAATACAATTAAAAAAGAAAACAAAACATGGGGGGGTTCCATCCGTTTTTTAAAAATGTTTTTCAGAATTAAAGTGCTAAAAAATTTCATGTACAAAAAGCTGTTAAAAAAATTCCTCTGAATTGTACAAGGGGGGTACGGGAAAACTTGACCAGTTTAGTTATTCAGAGACATGGATATGGACACAGGACGAGAAAAAACAGGGGAAAATTTCCTCCACACTTGATAAAAGAGAAAAAGAAGCCAAGATAAAGGGCACCGGGGTGAAAAACGGGAGCGTTAACCACCATATTTTCCAAGTGAAGCTCAATTGGTCCACCTCAACGGGGGGCAAGCGCTTCCCAGGAAATTGACGGACAAGGAGGCTGGAGTTCTCACACTTCCGTTTCCCGCACTCTGTTTCACACGACATTTTCGTTGCTGCGCATCGGGCATTTTAACTGCATTTTAATGATGAGGGACCCCCTGGCTCCACCGCACCCACTGAAAAGGCCTCGTTCACACGGTTTTATTCTCCCTAGGGGGCCCGTACTGCGCGCTGGATTTGCGCTTCGACCCCAATCTGCGGCAGCAATTCCGGTAATCCACTGCTCTCATGAAACGGGGAATCCTCGCTCCTTCCCCCGGCGAATCCGCCGGGGGGGGAGAAGGACAGCCATTATTTACAGGGGGAGGCGCCGTAAACAATGCTTTGTCTAGGGGGCCGGGAGCGCCCCCCCGCCCCCCCTGCCCCGCCCCCTCCCGCCCCTTATTCCACGATTTGTGCCCCAATACGGCGCACAAATCCTCGGAATAACCGTTGGAAAACGGCCTAAACCCCGGCCCTGGGCATGCTGTGGCCCAGGGCAGGGAATAATGTCCATGAAACTAAAATGGGGGTTTTAAAGACCCCTTTTCCGGGACTTTTTAAATGTGGGGGTCATGCAGGTTTGGGGCTCATGCTGCGTTCCAGGACAGGGATATTCAATGTCCAGTTCAAGTAACATGATGGTTCAAATCATACTGCCTTCTGGCACTTTTTAATTTGTGGGTGATGCAGGTTTATGGGTCAGGCTGTGGTACAAGACAGGGATAGTAAATGGTCTGTGACTTTTTTTCTGTGACTTTTATAGCCTAAGTGTGTTGCCTAAGATGTAGCACGTATCCATTTGACTGTTGTGGATGTTAATTCCAGCTTCTCCAGCCCTGTTTGGGTGTAATAATGAAGGTGTTGTTGCTCTCCCATAGACTTTAATGGTCATCGGAGATGATCGACTATCGACAAACCTTATCGATGGTGGCCGACTATCGACTATCGCCCGATGTCGATAGCCAACGTAATCGCTCAACACTATTCATAATGTTAAACATAAGAAGAATAAGATATAATAAATCTATCAACAAAAATAAAAGTAACACATTTCTTCTCTTACCGCGCTCTCCATACACTGCGAGGAGGCTGTCATCAGTCATGAAGTTTGGGGTGAAGTGGATGACTTTGCCCGGTTCTCCACATTGTCCATACTGCTGTGTATAGGGATCATCTGCATACTTCAGGGTAGGATTAGTGATCATAATATCTGCCTAATATTACAAATAGTGATCATTATGGAGAGAAGCTCCATGGGAAAACATTGAGAAGAAATGTGGTTTTGCATGCAGACAAGAGGTTTACATGGAGAATGGGTTAACTTTCTAACAAGGTCAGTCTTTCTTTAAAATAAGGGATATCTAAAAGGAGTACTCTAACCACAAACATTAGCTTTAAATATGGAGGCAAATACTATTAACAAATACATTGCTGTCCTGATTTTGCTTCTTTTTAGAGTTACAGCAGTTCTTAACACTTAAATGTTTGTGTACACAAGCTTCCCTAATTTACCAAACACCTCTCTCTGTTCTAGCAGTGGTAAAGACTGATTACACTACTCCCTGCTGTGTCTTATCAACAGCACATGAGCTTGTTTATCTTTCTTACTGAAAACCTTTAGCCCTTTAAAGGTCTGTAGCCTTATGCCCTGCTGTTAAATCCCCAACATCACCATTGTCCCTCTAACAGGCTCAACTAGGAATATAAGAGCTGAAATGTCGGTCACTAAGTTAAACCCACCAACAGTCAGAAGCTGTAGAATCGCCCACAGCCTGAACAGGAAGTGGGAATTTGAAGCTGCAGACGCACCCACAGCCGCAACAGGAAGTGGAAGCCTGAAGTTGTAGAAACACCCACGGCCTGAACAGAAAGTAGGAGTCAGAAGCTGTAGAACCACCCACATCCTGACCAGGAAGTGGGAGCTTTATGCTATTGAACCGCCCACTGCCTGAACAGGAAGTGGGAGCCTGAAGATTTAGAACCGCTCACAGCTTGAACAGGAAGTCGGAGACTGAAACTGAAGGACTACCCAATGCCTTAACAGGAACTGGGATCCTGAATCTGCAGCACTGCCTTCAGCAAGAACAGGAAGTGGGAGCCTGAAGCTATGGAACCACCCACAGCCTGAACAAGTGGGAGTGCTCATTAGTGCAACTGTACACTATGAACAGACACCCAAAAGGCATGCAGTATATACTAAGAAGGTTCTTCTTTAAATTGACTGACTAAGGCTCTTTTTATGTAATTGCCTATTTTTTGTAATTTCAAGTTGATCGGTGCTTCTTCAAAGAAGCTTTTACACCCAATATTTGTCCACATGAACTTCTTTTTTATAACTTGTAATTCTTTGTGTGGTTGTTATCTTTTATTATTGTTGGTGGCACCCCCCCCCCCCCCTTTACAAGGGCATATATGCTGGCAACCAATGAGGATTTTGTGTGCTATATAATAGATGTAACCAACAAATATCATGTATTAAAACTTCACTTTTAATAATAATCTCTAAAAGGAGGAGAAAAAACAATAGAAATGCCCTAGAGCCAAAAAAAACTATACTCAAAAAAAGGGAAAAATTAAACTTGACCTTAAGTAAACCTAGCTCACCCTATAGACACACAGGGGAAGCGCCCCGAAAAGGGCAGCCCTGTCCGGAACCTACACCCTAGATAAACAAAGCCCTACCAATAAAAATGTCCCGACTTGTTTGTATGTCCCTCAAAACACTTCATCAGGGGACTAAGTATGGAAAGAATTATAGTAAAGGGCAGAGGGGTCCACAATTATTAAAGGACCAAAAATATATGGGTACAATAGTACACAATTGTCTATACAGTCAACTCACCGGGCAGGTGGAAGATAAGTGATCGTTCCACCGAAAAGAGGGGAGTGGTATGGCATCCACTGAAAACCTCTACACCATCAAGAGATCATAAACCGAGGAAAGTGGGGTGGTATCCACTACAAAGCCTCTAAACTATCTAGAGATCATAAGCGCAACAGAAATTCCCAAAACGTAACAAGATATCAAGAGGAATATATGTATGTAAACCTAGCCCACCAAGGACTTAAAATTATCTCCTCATAGGTTTTAGAGAAATTTTCTGTACACAGAGACCAATAAAGGGTCCATAGAGTATACTTATATGACAAAGCAATCCTGGAATGATAGTTTATTAACCTAAAGGACACATGCAGATAGACTCCAAACCATCCGGTATTGAAGCATGCAATAAATACAATCTTCTAATATGCTAATGAGTCCACCACATGTGTCCATAAACAAGGCTATTCCAGGTCAAAAAAATGCCATACTCACACTAATCAAGATCTCATATTAGGCAAAAATTAGCAAAATCCCATAGGGTAATTTAAACAGAACACCTGCTCATGCGAGCAGGTCTGTCATATACTCACGGACCGACACCATTGCTGTATAACAGCACATCCTTGGATGTCCTCTAGAAGAATGATCACCAAGACGGACCTATGATGAGGTCCTCTCTCCTCAGGTAAGAGGGGCAGCTGCAGTCACCAGTTGCACATGACGGCATTAAGTGCGGTCCGGAGCTCCAAGCGGATGTAATCAGCTTACAAATGCTTTAGGGTGTTTTCATATGGTGCATATGGGTTGTGGGGAAAAAAAAAGGTTCAAGATAAAAAAATAAGACCCCATGTGGGTTTTTACCGTGATTTGCCATGGTTTTAGAATGTGGTATTCAGATACGCAGTTAGAAGCAAGGTTCACACGGCTTATTGCCGATGTAATTGCGGGGACGGATTTCGCCCCGCAATTACGCCGGCAGCCATGCAGCGGGGACGGGGGGCTGGCAGCTCGCCGGCCCCATAGACATTCATTATCCACGGCGCGTACACGCCTTAAATAATGTGCATGTCACTTTCTCCCCGCTCGGCGGATTCGCCGAGCAGGGAGAAGAGACGTAATCCATAGTTCTCTATGAGAACTGTGGATTACCGTAATGACTTAGACGGATTTCAGCCGTACTGCAGCGCAAATACGGCGCGCAGTACGGCTGAAATCAGCGCCCAAATTAGCTGTGTGAACGAGGCCTTACAGGGAAAACAAGGAAAGTAAATGTGTTTCATCTCAAATGACGCATAGATGGTAGTGTTACAAAACAGCACAACATTGCAGTTATTTTGTGGTTTTGATGCGTTTTTTAACTGCAATAGAAATGAACTGTGTGCAAACACCCTTATTGGTTGATCCAATATTAAGCAATTATCTACACCACTCATTCAGCTGTTACAGAACACATGTGGAAGACCCTTATGGCATGTTCACACGGTGTATTGCGGCGTGTATAGTACGCGCCGCAATACGTCGGGTGTTTTGGAGCGACGCGCTGATCAGAGCGCATCTTTCTAAAGCACTGTGGGCCCCATAGACATTCATTGTCAACGGCGCGTATTCGCCGCTAACAATTGACATGTCACTTTTCTCCACCCGCATACAATGCGCTCATATTGTACGCGCGGGGGGGACGTCGCGTAACCCATAGCTCTCTATGAGAGCTATGGATTACCTTAATTGCGGCGCACATTTCGTCGCGTATGACGCGCAATATGCAGTGAAATACGTGGCGAAATGTGTGCAAAGATAAGCCGTGTGAAGATACCCTTAAGGGGGAACACATGGCACTAATGCCAACAGCTTTAATGCAATGAAATTGCAACACCAAGAAGGAAAAGTCTTGGAATTACGAGATGGATGGACATGGTAATAATATGCAAATGATAAAAAATGGAAACAAAATGTTACGTAGTTTGTAAGGCCACAAAAAGACAGAAATCCATCCACTTCAGTCTATTGCTCTATAGTGTTGATCCAGAGGAAGGCAAAAACCGCCATGAGGCAGAAGCCATTTATTCATTTTAGGGGAAAATTCCATCTGACTATCAGAATAAATCCCTGGATCAGTGACCCTTCTCGAGAATCCTGGTCATTATAACCTGTTATATTATTACATCTAGAAATGTATCCAGATCCATCTCCAGAATCCCAGAAACTATAAATTGTTATATTATTAAATCTAGAAATGTATCCAGGCCCTTCTCCAGAATCCCGGTCACTATAACTTGTTATATTATTACATCTAGAAATGTATCCAGACCCTTCTCCAGAATCCGGTCACTATAACTTGTTATATTATTACTTTCTAGAAATTATCCAGACCCTTCTCCAGAATCCGGTCATTATAATTTGTTAATTATTACATCTAAAAATGTATCCAGACCCTTCTCCAGAACCCCGGCTTTAAAACCCTTTTATATTTTACTCAAAAATGTACCCAAAAACCCTTTCCCAGAATCCCGGAAACTATAACTTGTTAATTATTACATTAAAAATGTACCACCCTTCCCAAATCCCGGTCACTATAATTTGTTATTTTATTAATCTAGAAATTATCAGCCCCTTCTCCAGAACCCGTCACTATAACTTGTTTATTATTACACTAGAAATGTATCCGGGGACCCTTCTCCAAAACCCCGGTCACTAAACTTGTTATATTATTACATCTAAAAAGTATCCAGCCCCTTCTCCAGAATCCGGTCACTATAATTGTTATATTATTACATCTAGAAAGTATCCAACCCTTCTCCAAATCCCGGGGCACTAAAGGGCTATTTCACACGGCTTTTTTAGAATTTTTTTATCGTAAATCTTCTGAAATCATTTGAAAACAGTTGCAAATAAGTGCCTAAGTGTGGCACGTATTTGTAACTGATTTCCCGACGGATTCACCATCTCCAATCATTGAAGGTGGTGAATCCGTCCGGAAATAATTGACAATGTGAATTGTTTTTTCCGTCCGGATTGCCGTCCCTCAATCCGCGGGGGCAATCCGGCACGAACTAGGCGTCGTGTGAACGACAGCTGTTATTTTCTATTGAAATCAATAGAAAATAGGCTGTGACTTGTTTCTGACTGATTTGCCGACGGATTGACGATCGTCAATCCGTCGGCAAATACGCGGCGAAGTAAGCCGTGTGAACGAGGCCTAACTTGTTATATTATTACATATAGAAATGTATCCAGACCCTCCTCCAAATCCTGGTCACTATAACTTGTTATATTATTACATCTGGAAATGTATCCAGACCCTTCTCCAGAATCCCGGTCACTAAAAACTTGTTATATTATTACATCTAGAAATGTATCCAGACCCTTCTCCAGAATCCCGTCCACTATAACTTGCTCTATTATTACATCTAGAAATGTATCCAGACCCTTCTCCAGAATCCTGGTCACTATAACTTGTTAAGTTACATCTAGAAATGTATCCAGACCCTTCTCCAGAATCCCGGTCACTATAACTTGTTAAGTTACATCTAGAAATGTATCTAGACGGGGGCGTGGCCTGAGCAGGGGATGGAATAGGACGTGTGGTGAGTTAGCTCCAGGACTGAGCTCCAAAAACCGGCCCACATAAGCCAGAAAAGCATACAGGTGCATATAAATAACGGCTCCTTGCCTACCCGAGACGGCGCTCATCTCTCCGGTTCAATAACCATCCTGTTAGTGGACTCATAGCCCGAGTTCTGGGCAAAAGTTCTCCAGCCTGCCTAGCTGCGGCAGGAATCGCCGCTATCTTGCCCTCCGGCTCCATTCCCTCTTCCTGCCCTCTCAGCTGCTTACCTCCGACTCCTGTGTCCGCGTGTGTTCCAGCAGAAGCATCTCCTGGATCTCATCTGCGTCTGACAGCTCCCTCCGCTCCGTGACATTGCAGACCCCGATGATTTCTCATCTCTGCAACTTCTCTAGTGCCCAGCTAATCAACTCTCCCTGCTGCTGCCGCCGGAGTGCAAATCCCCTGCGAAGTTCCTGTGATTGCCGCTCGGACAATCATACCATCACACCGTAGTGAGTAATACCCCATTCTCCATTACCTGAGGTGCACGCTGCCTATTTGCTATAACTGCTGAGATGGGATCGGTGTGCCTGCAGCTATTGAACTCTCCCTCATCTCCACAAGCTGCAGACAGCTATAATTTGGGGTGGGGGGGGGGGGGGGGGTCACAACCCGCTGATGCAACCCTATCAAGCCTACATCCTACAACTCACTCTGGCCACGGTTCAAGCATCTCACTTTGCTACCAACCTCTAAACGGGCCAATAACTCCCATTATCCACAACACCTCAGATCTTTAAAGCAACAAGCAAATCTCCTCGAGGCTTCTTCTAACTATCCACCATGCTTACACAGCCACAGCCAAACCTGCGCAGTTTAAGACTTGTGCACTCTCTCAATTAAATAAATCCAGGAATCTAAGATTCTTCAACCAATATTTGCTGGACTCTTCTTGATCTCACATCTAGCTTACTCGCATTCTGCTGATACCTAAGGCAGTAGAGGCTGACTTTGGCATCTCTCTAAATGAATATCCGAGTAAATCTAAGATCTCCAACCATATAAGTTTGCTGACTCTTCTTGTTCTCATACCACGCTTCATTTCACCAAAAAAAAAAAAAAAATTCACCCACTTCCCCTGGTTTCTTCCTCTCTTACAAATTTTATGACTAAACCATGAGGTACTTCCAAAAAAAACCCAAAGGCCCATCCTACTAAGCATCCTGACTTCTTTATCCATCTCTAATCCCGCTAAATAAGCACAGATCAAGAAAGGATTACATTCCCCCTCCTCCTTCCATCTCCTCAAGAGCTGAAATCTTAGACAGGAACACCAGCATGAATCAAGATCCCAACACGACCACTTCCCACGCCAGCAACGTTGTTCTCCCATTCCTACATCTCTGCACATACTTTAAAGGGGATATCGGCAGATCTTAGACAAAATTTTCCAATCCGTTAACAGCCAGACGATCATCTGAAACCAAATGTCAGAATTTGCGATTTCACACAACCCCCAGTTGACACCAAACAATGCCCTAAAGAAATAAGTACTAACCCTCGAAGAAAGATCCAACGCAAAATCAAAAGAATAAAAAAACAACGTTAAATTAGAGCATACCATCATTTACTCGCACCAACTCACTGTGTTTTTCACGATCTGATGGCTCTCACCCTCCCAATCAGTTGTCCACGAACTAACAAACTACAGAATTCACATAATACCAAAACCCGTAATCTTCCACAGCAATACCAATAACACCATCGCCCTTCCACTTTACACATAAAAAATGAGGTCTAAAAGCACTGCAGTCGACCTCTGCCTAAAAGATTCCAAACCATGCCCTGTTTTCCCGATTTAATCTCAGTTTAACTATGATAAGCGCTAATTCCAACCCTATACCAAATGCTTAGAGAAAGAATCCCATATCGGTGGGGTTCCTGTAAAAACTAATCATTCACCAAAGATATCTCATAATCATATGTCTACCCCAATAAGCATTTCGACCTTGAACACAGACTGCTTCCTGGCACCAGACTTCAGCCCTTCGCAAGAAACGACCCCGACCGAATGTAACCCCCCGTGGTCTGTGAAATCACTCCCCTCATCGATCAACTCAAAAATCCATTGCACTCAACTCCTCGTCTATCCTTTGCGACTTTCTACTCCTCTAGCATTTGCTGAGCTCTTTCCTGGAGAACGGACTCTCCGTAATGACACTCACCCATGTTTTTTCTCTCCCTCTCATTTTTGTAGCGGGAGCTACCTCTGTTTCTTCCTTCTCAAAGGGATAGATGACGCTAAGGTTAAAGTTTTACATTGGTAAGTTTCTTGTTGTTTCTACTTCACTACTTTTGACCCTCTCTGACAACAACCAGCTTCAGTACTTCTCTTTTACTCTCTCCCTTCTTACTACAACTGCCCTCTCTGTCTCTTCCTTACCCTAAGAGCGTTTAAAATACTTTCTTACAATGAAAGTTTGAATTCCACCCTTCAATGCTCGCATTTGTGGAAGAAGTCACCAGGTCATTTCCGAAGTCTTTGTCTTCAGAACGCATCTACTTGAGACCGACTGCGCAACGTCTCCGCAAACCGCCATTCCCACCAAATCTATCAGTCATCACTCCTCCAAATAAAAAACAGGATGGCAATTAATGAACACGGAAGAACTTACCTTTTCCACCATCTCATGATCAAACCCCTCTATAATATATCATTCTGATGTGTAATAAGCTCTAACCATTTACGTTATTTACCATATACCTCCCAACACCAACAAATCCCCTTTATCAGAGTTGTAGCAAAGCCAAACCGTGAAGACAGGGGGCTTAGTTTTTATCTTGGAGAAATTCAAGTATAGATATAACAATATGTTAGACAATCCAACACGCGTCACCACCTGAAACCTCTAATCAACTGCTTACTTGAGAAGAACACATGACATCTGAGATACCACCATAACGTCTGAAAAAGATTAACCTTTTTTTCCCACCCCTATTCGGTCCACTCCGAATCGACTTTATGTCGATTACAGTACTAAAACCTGCAAATTATGACTTCCACCATCCCCACTTACTGTCCTGAATCATGCACCAGTTAACTTCTCAGAAAAACCTCGTCCCTACTTCCCAACCCCTTGTAATTTAATAATAACTACTTAATCCATATAAACGTGACTTATCTTGGAAAAACATCTTCAAGACTATTTTTCTTTGAACATTCATTCCTGACCGCCACAACATCAGTATGTGTCCCACAAGCATATAGCCGATTTTATACAACAGCCACCGCTGCAAAAAAGAATATAACCCCACCATAAAACAATCTCATCTCCTCATTCAACAATCAAAAAATAGTTTAAACCAACCCCTCCCCAGATAATAAAAAACATTAACAAAACTACACCCCCTACAGAAATGACCCTCCGCACACTTTACCTCCAGACTATGAGAGAAGTTTAAACCAAATAAAGTGCAATACTATACTACATGGATATACGCCCCATCAAAAATTCCTACTAAAGATAATTCACAGCCCAAACAAAAATTACTATCGAACTAATGGAATCTAAAATTAAAATCCTAGAATATTGCCAAATCATTTGCAAATATTACTCCCAATTATATTATTTAAAAAAAGAGGAGAAATTTCCACTCCCCACTTGACGCAGAGATTAATGTTTTTTTGGACTCAGTAACCTCCCTAATATTTGCAAAAACCCATTTAAAGACCCTCAATACACCTTTCACTACACTGAAGTACAAAAAAGCAATTAATCCAGCGAAGTTGAGACACCAGGCGCTGAATGTCTCTCTAATGAGTACTACCACCTAACTTCCGAGATACTAGCCCGCGACCTGACTGCAATTGTTCTCGACCTGTCTTCCTCTCAACCCACTCCAAAAAAAGGAACGCTACAAGCGATTATTTCTTCTAGTCCCAAACCAGGCAAAGCCGAGACATCTTGTCCATCTATAGGACCCATACACTTTTAAAACAATGATATAAAAAAATATACCCAAAATCTTAGCCTCTCGTCTCAACACAATCCTTCCCTCGCCTTATACACAATGACCTATCTGTTTTGTGCCAGGTAGACAAGCAGAATACTACTTCAACATCTCTGACCTTTTGTACAGCATACGTGCAACCTCAAATCCAACGTGGCTTTCTCTCACTCGACACCTGAAAAGGCTTTGACAGAGTTACGGTGCTAACATGAATTAACATTACAAAAATTTGCATTTCGGTTTCCTTTGCTGCTATCCAGTCCTTATATTCAACCCTTCAGCTCCACTTTAAACTTCTGATTTCTCTCTGATCCCTTCGACTCACAATGTCACCACGCACAGAGCTGTCCCCCTCCCCCTTAATTTTTGTTCTTCATCGAACCCCTAGCTGAAAAGTATAAAAAACAACTCCTTAATCCTCGCATTGCTGTCCAAAACAAAACCACAAGATACCTCAACGCTGAATACGTTATTTTAATAGCCTCTGAATCTCAATTTTCAATTCCTGTCATTCTGATATCGTACAAAATTTTCTCTAAGTCTCCTTTTATAATAACAATCCAAATCCCTATATTTCCGATTAATAATATCACCTAACAATCCCTTATTAAAATTTGCTTTACCCTAGCACATTCATCCATCGACTACTTAGGTTCAAATCACCACGTCCCTCGCAAACATCGACCCTAAAGTCCACGCATCTTGATCTTTATAAACCAAACAAAACAGGAATAAAGCAAATCGCTAAACTACAACTTTCATGATAAGCTAATAACATCATTAAAATTGTCTGTCCACCTAAGTTCATCTACCTATCTCGCCATTCCATATATCATTCCACAATCACGTATTACTAGACTACAACTCTTCTCTATTTTCATATGAATGGCAAAAAACAAGTCAAAAAAGGTCCTCCTTTACTATATCTGAAAAAGTGACTGCATTCCAAACCTCAGATATAATACCGCCATCCTTCTCGAAACAAAGCCCTCCCCTGTGGCAAATGATAATCCTCGCTTGGTGCAATTAGAGAGCTCCTCTTTTTTCCCCCCTTCGCCCTGGTTTATTCACAGCCTTAAAGCATCTTTTGAGCTCCCATTCCCGACCTCCGTACTACAGTCATTGATTGACCTCTTAAAACTTGGAGGAGTTTGTGATTTCTAACCTCTTGTTCTCCGTTTAAAGAGAACACACTTCCTCTGATGGTTCTATGCTGGATGATACTTTTTCATCCTCTTCCTTGGTCCTCGTCTAGAAATTCATTCAAGTGATAAATTTGTCCATGATAACGGGTCTTAAAATTTTTTACAGCATTTTTCCTCACATTTGAGGAAGTTTTACTTTTTTCAATTTTTACAATAAGGCATCAAACCAATAAATTAACGGCCTTCCCCCTCTTGCTCCCTCTATTTTCACAATTTCATCTTTAAAAAAAGCTTTAAAAACCCCTGTCGTTTTTTATCACAGAAAAGACAAACAAAAGGGGACAAAAAATCCCCCAAATTTCTCAAAGGGGAAAAAAAAAAAAATTAGCTAAAAAATTTTCCCTTTCAATAATGAGCTCAAAAGGTTTCTTACGCTCTTGGGGCTTAAATTTCATCTGAATAATGCGTAAGATAATTTTCGCTGGTCCCTCCCGGCCAGGGCCCGGGCCCTAGCTTGGAACTTCTGGCTAGTGGAAAACGGGGGTAACCTACCTTACTCCGCTTGGGGGGGATCCCCGTATTTTAAACTTTTGGGGAAACTGTTTTCCGCTTGTTTCCAAATTCCCGGGTTTTCAATTAAACCCCCCCAGAAATTGCAGTTTTAAATATGGGCCTTTCTGCAATTCCTATACACTAAAAACTGTTTTTTTCCCATTTCTAACTCTGACGTTTAGCTATTCCCACCCCTGGAAATCCCCCCAACTCCATCACTCTTGAAATAATCAATAGTTAAATTTTTAATTTCATTGTGAGCTAAAACTTAGACCCCGCATGTCTGTCCAAAAAAAGAAGGTCGTTGTGGGAACCCCTGGCTCTGCCCCAAATTTGCTAAAATGTTTTTTGAACTTATTTTCCCTTTGCTCTGGATGTTTGTTTGATTGATGTACATTGCATAATATATGTTGATTTCTGTACCCCCCGAGTTTTATTGGATTTCTTGTTTGTTCTTCGCTTGGGGGTTGCAAGCTTTGCTGTTTTTTATCTGTATGATTCTGCTTTGAAATTACTTCTCTTTTTTTACCTTAAAACCGTCATGCATTATCTTGAATAAAAAGCATGTTTAAAAAATGTTCTGACCCTTTTTCTCAAAAATCCGGTCATTTAAAATTTTTTATTTATTACATCTGAAATGTATCCGCCCCTTCCCCAGAATTGGTCACTACACTGTTATATTTTTACATCTAGAAATGTACCCGGCCCCTTCTCCAAAAATCCCGGTCACTTTAACTTTTTATATTTTTACTTAAAAATGTATCCACACCCTTCTCCAGAATCCTGGTCCCCTTAACTTGTTTTTTATTAATCTGAATGTATCCGCCCTTTTCTCCAGAATCCGGGGTTCACTAAAACCGTTCTATTTTACATTAAAAATTGTATCCGACTAGTTTTGAGGTTTTTATCGACAAAGTTAAAATGGGCAGGTTTTTTTGGTGATCGAAATTTCCGCATGCGAAAAATTAAAGGTTAAAATCTGTGCATCATCTTTAAAGATCGCGCTTTTTCGGCGTTTCCCTGAAATTTTTTGGGGGGCCAAAAAAAATGAGATTACAGAATAGAGGGGTGAGTTGTGTGCGACGTCATGCGGGATGTTATGGTTTCGATTGGTGGAAAAAAACACAGACCCCCGTTTTACATGAAAAGCGTTTCCGTTTCAGCCCCGGGGGTCTCTCAGCGTTCATAGGGGTAGGGCCTGCGCTTGCCTGTGGCCAAACAGCTCAGTGAAATTAGTCTATTTCTGCACAGAGAAAAACCCCCACATTAGCTGTGATCCCTTCAATTTTGTTATATTAGAGATTTGAACATTTTATGTTTAGCTAGAGAATTTTAAAACGATCTACCGCTGTAAAAATTTACGGCGGTGGGGGGCGGGGGGGGGGCCCCCGGGCGAACACAGACAAACTTATCTAATAAACACTGGTAAAATTCCCCAAGATTTGTGTAGAATTGTGTGGAATATCTTTATTATTTAAAGTTTGCTATTTAAATATTTCTGGATATTGGGCAGCTGAACTTATATTGGGGAAACTAAATTTTTGTAAATGAGGTTCTTTGTTAGCTGCAAAACCCATTTTATTTCAGTATACATTTAGTAGGTGTTCATTTTTTCCCATTACAACTGTGACTGTTGATATATCCACCCTTTCACTTTAAATTACAAACCCGCAATTTTGTGTCACACAGGGTTTTTTGTTGCCCAAAAATACCGTGTATCGTACGAAAAAAATCACGTTGTGTTTTTTTACTTTTTGGGACCCCCCTGTTCTTTACGCAGATCTACGTAAATCTTAAAAAAAGCAATTCTATATTCACACAGGGAATTGAAGGTGCAAAAAATACCGTTTTTATATTTAAAACATAACAGTTACGTGTTTTTTTTACTTTTTTCGCACCAGACTGTTTTGAGCACATTACGTAAACTTAA
>JAODAL010073515.1:0-14711 GCA_025379985.1 Phyllomedusa bahiana
ACCGTGACATTTAAAGAACTGAAGCAGAAAACAGAGCTCAGTTTATAAATCACAAGGCTCCATTTCCTGCATTTTACCTCATTTGGGTGGGGGGAAAGGAAATGCTGAGTTTTTTATTTTGCCGGGGTTCCGGAGGGGGGCAACCCATAACTGTTTTATTTTTATGGCCTTAATGCGAGGATCATGTTGGAGGAAATGGAGCATCCAACACTAATTGGGGAAAGGAGCCTTGATTCCCAAGTCTGGGTGGGGGGCACAGCAAATGATCTTCCTCCTTCCTCCTCCCCCAAATTCGCCCCAAACCCTCTTTCCCAAAAGGCGGGGACTTCGGTAAATCGTGTCTAGGAAACCTCCTCCTCCCCTCCCCGCTTTCTCCATCACAGCTTAAACACAGCCCTGATTTGCCAGGAGGGACCCTGAGAGCGGAGGCCCACCTTGCACAGCCCTGGACCCTGAACCACTGCCAAATGAAGCCCGATAAAATTGTGAAACTGTGGGGCCTTGGGGTTTCGACAAGAGAAAGGCTCTGGTCCTTCCCTCCTCCTTTGCATTTTGGACCTGATTTTTCAAGTGTCCAACTTCGATCCAGAACAAGATCCCAAAAGGCCCTTGCTGACAAGGGCATTGCCGACTGACCTTTTTTGGTGGCTTCTCAAAACTGGCAAGGATGGGCAGAGCTCTTTCACCTCCCTCCACTCTCGGTGGTAACACCCTGAGCCCGCACCGCTGTTGTCAGGCCATGTGTCACATCGTATGCTAAGGGCATTGCGCTGCTCCCACAATGGGAGCATGTGGGGGGTGGAATTCCAGCAGTTCCACGTCAACAATGGAGGTTGGGGGGAGGCCGAGCTGACGCTGCACGCACCCAAGCGGGACGAAGAGGGTCGAACGGGGGAATGCAAACTCAGACCTCGACCCTTCCTCAGCAGGCAGCCAGACCCGGGTAGCGCTTTAGAAATTTCTGGATACAAGGTTCATAAAGTCCAGGCAAGGATGGCTCCAGCCTACCGATTTTAAAGGGCGGCCACAGATTTCGCCCCATTATCGCACACCCACCTTCCCCTGGCACAAGGTTCTTGTCACCCACCCTCGTTGGGAAAGAATCCACAGCCCCACCTATGTTTTGACAGTCTCCAAGACAGATTCATTTCAAAGGGCCGGGTTTTTTGGGGCACGTGATGCCACCGGGGGCCCTTTGGGGGAAAGAACCCTGAAAACCACCCCTTGTTTTGAGAGGTGCGCCGGCCTGAGTCCCACCGTCACCACCAAAGAAAACCCACCCACTCCCCCCAGGAACTTCACAGAGAAAGGGGGCTTTGGCCGTGCTTACTAGTCCATGTTCGGGGGGCGTGGACTTTTCGGACACAGATGCAGACAACGGCTTAAAATTTTAGATGACACGTGGGGGCCAGGGAGGGAGGTTTTTCTGGCAAAAATCCGCTCGGCATCGGGATTGGGTCGGAAAGGGCATGAGTGGGGGAAACCCTCTATTTCCCCCAGAAAAAAGGCAACAATCCGTCATCAGTTTGGCTTTGGGAGGGTTTGGGGGTTAAAGTGTTTCTTCTGCCCCCAAAACCGGGAAGACAGAAGGGCTGGCTCAACGGCCCCTTTACGGTGTGCGGGTCGTAAAACTGTGGAAGGGAATGGAGGAGGGGTCTCTTGGGGGTCTGGTAGTCCCGGGGGACGGTGGGGGGCGAAGCGGAGGATTCTGATCATGACTCAAGAACATGGCAGCTGAGGAACCTTTTTGGGTGGGGAGGAGGAAACGGAGACAGAGGGTGTGACAGGGGTTTAAAGCCCGGGGCATGGGTGGGGCCCTTTTTTGGGCCCAAGTGTTTCCCTCCATTTCAATCATGCATTCGCTGCTGTGATAGACATTTTTGGGGTGGTTAAACACCAAAGATTTCTTCCCCATGATGCTTTACGGAAAAGGCGGATATGACATCGGGGGGTGAATCAGGGGCTTGCTCGAAAAGGCCCAGGGCTTGAGAGGTCCGGGACTTTTTCAAGGGCGATAAGCGAGGACATGTTTTCGTGATCGTGGGGGCGGAATCACTCAGGGGATTTTGCGACTGCCCTCACCCTTTTTAAAGGCGGGCCCCCGTACTGACAACCCATCGTCTTCCTCCCGCCATGTTTTGAAGCGCCACACCCCCAAATTCTGCGGGAAAAACCATTGGATCCGCAATGTCTCTGATGGCATCAGAAATGGGCACAAGCAACAAAAATCATCCTCTTTGGCCTCTTTATCTTTTAACTGCCTTCTGACCCCAAGCATTTTGTCACAAAGAGGCTTTAGAAAATGGTTATCCACAGGGTGGTTTCACGATTGACATTTGGGCTGCCTTCGTTCATGTTTTGGAACGGGTGCGACGATGCGATGACGACATTTTGGGCCCTGACTGGGGGGACAAGGGGGTAAGACTGCGGATGCAGGTTTTTTTAACCCCTGCAGAACAGATTTGGCGCAGTTCTTACTGAGATTCGCAGGGCCTAACCAGCGTGCACCTGACAATCCGCATCTATGACTTTGGGTTGCATGTTGTCGCCATACTGGAAGGGGCACTTTTTTCCCCGTACCTTACCCCCATGTTTACCCCCCTCTTTGCTCCTTTACCCCTCATTCGCTCTATGTTAGAAAGAAAACATTTAAAAAAGTATGGAAAGTTTTTGACAGTCTCTTTTAAAAGACGCAAATCACAGTATTATTTAAAACCCCCTAATTTCCTACAGCCAAATAGGATAGAAACTGAATTTTTTACGAATATCTGTGAAAAGCGTCTGGTGGGAAAAAACCGTAAGACAAAATCAACATGTTCTTCCTTCAGTCCAGGGATTTACAACTGCCCAAAAACTAGGGAAATTTAGGTTTTTTAACAAAATACATCAGGCCTGTCTGCGCCCAAATGAGATTCAACAGCGCAATAAAATATTCAAAGTTACACGGATGAGAAATTGCGTTTTTTTTTCACAATGACAAACGAGAACATTTTTTAGAAAATTTTTTCTATCAGAATTTTTCGACAACATGGCTATTTTAAAAAAAAAAGGCAGACCACTGCAATACAGCTATTTAAAAAATAAAACATAACAAGGGGTGGTTTTTGCCCCAATGAAATACACCAACATTAAATCAAAAAATTCTGTACCAAATTTAAGTTCAATGGTTTAAAAAAAAAAAATGGGCGAACCAAAGTGCAAAACCTAATTTTAAAAGTTATAAAAGGGGAAGAAAAGGTGGTTTTTCAAACCAAAAAATACACCGTAATTACTAGCAAATTTTTGTATCCCAATTAATCAAGATTGGGCTTTGAACAAAAAGGCCTGCGCCAAAGTAAAAAAAACCGAAAAAAATTGTGTACGATAATAAAAAAGGGGGTTTTTTTCACCTATGACAACACCTGCAGTGACTAGAAAATTTTTGTATCCATTGTAATACAAGGGGGGGTCTTTGAAAAAAACCGGGCTGCAAAAAAAAGTGAAAAAAACCCTATAAAAAAACGGTACGGGATAATAAAAGGTGGGTTTTTTTCACCGTAACAAACACCTGCAGTGACAAAAAGTTTTTAATCCTATTGTTAGTACAATGGGCTTTGAAAAAAATGGGCTGCACAAAAAACTATTTCACCAAAAAAATGGGCCAAAAAAAAGGTAAAAAAAGCTATTTTTAATGTAGGTTAAAACGAGTCTTTGCTACACAATATACCTCTCCTTTTTTAAACCCCCTGGCTGTCTGTGTTTCGCCCTCCCCCCCCCCACCTCCCCCCGGTTGACACGCTATCTTTTTAAAAATCCAGCCTAACTAACAAGAACTGAAATTCCTAACTACCTATGTTCTAATGTTTTACAGTAAAAACATAGTTGTCTGTGTGAACAAAAAGAACGGTCGTGAGCTGTATTTAGGGAAACTAACACACGTCCTACCTTATAGACACAGTGACACACTGATGGAAAGGAAGGGCTGTTTCTAGTAAAAAGGGTCAGTGATTTTTCCAGCCAAAAAACAACCCACACATCACAGTCATACTCCACCCCCACCACCCTGCCCCTAAAGCTTAATTATTTGCTGGGCCCCAAAATCAGGGGAAGGGCCCAAAATGGCGCGTAGTAAAGATATGCGCAGTTTTCACCTAAAATTTCGCTTGATCGGGGAAAAATTACGATCAACATAAAACTCGTGCCGACTTCAACTTTGTCGATTATAAAACTACATATAAATGTTCTACACCAAAGCGGCGGAATATATCCATGAGTGAATAAATTAGTGCTAAATAATATGCAGAAAGGGATGAATGGACTCCTCCTATTGCCCTTTTCTTCTTACATACAGAAGCGTAGAAGCAGTAAAACAGCTCGGGTCCCCCGCCGCCCCCTCCAGTCCGGAACCAAATACACACTCCAGCACAGAGCGTTACCCGCTCCGGCCTGCGCATGCGTACAAAGCAATACAAACCAACTGCGCCATCTTAGAAGAGGGAATATGAAAGCCGCAAGGATAAATACAATGGGTAATTAAGTAAAAAGAATATGAGCCATTGAAATATATATAAGTACTATGGACAACCTACTATATGGGAATAAAATTGCATAAAGCCACTCATATATGATGAGACGACAATATACAAAATCACCAGACCCGATGCATATGATAGAAAACCACAAGCATCCCAGCCAGTATTAAACCCATATAGACCAAGGTCAATATAGCCCAAGGTACTGCAGCATAAATATGTCGCAGATCAAGGACCATAAAAGACAGGTCCCACAGCACACATGTGACTCCACACAATACAATATATAGGCTCAAAAAAACATAAACTAATGAACATAAACAAATTATAGGAAAAAAAATTAAATTTGGGGCGCAGATGGTTCTAAACTGACATGGACATGAGCAATGCAAAGCAGAGGTAATCGAGACTAAATAATAAAAAATATAATAAACTTTATTAAAACAAAAAATAATAAAATAACTGTAGGAGGCAGTTCATATTTTCCCATTATGGAATCTGTAAAAAACAAAAAAGAAAGAGTTAAACAAATAATATTTATGAAAAAATCTAAAATAAAACAATAAATTGAATACATGCTTCTGTATGTAAGTAAGTAAATTGTGATAGGAGGAGCCATGCAGACCAATTTGATGCATTGTGCATTGTATGGTCTGAGCACTGATGGGTTGACTTCCCACCCCTTTAACCACTGCAGCAATGCTGGCAGCACTCATACGTCTATTTTGAAAAGACAATTTCTTGATTTGACACTGGGCATGTGCACCCAACTTCTTTGGTCGACTATGGTGAGACCTGTCCTAAGTGTAATCTGTTTTGTTAAACCGCTACATGGTCTTGTCTTCCATTCTGCAGCTCTGTTTTAGGGTGGTAACAATCTTTTTATAGCCTATAATGACCATTTTAATGTAGCCTTCATATAGGCCATCTTAATGTAGACCAGCACATTTTTTTCAGATTCCCAGACAGTTTTTTGCTATGAGGTGTCATATTAAACTTTCAGTAACAAGAATGAGAGAGTGTAAGAGCGATAACACCAAATTTTACACACCTGGCAGGAAGTAATAGAACCACCGTCTTTGTACAACCTTTTGCATTGTATAAACAATGCAGAAGAGTGAATACGTGGTCATGCCCATAGGGATCAAGTACCCTAGAGGGACTAAATGCTAAAGTCCTGAAAAAAAAGTTCTTTAAAATATAAAAAGATTTTCATAAATCAGAAGTTCAAATCACCCCCCTTTTTGCCATTTTGCAAATAAAAAAATAAATTAATAAAGGTTAAACATAATTGGTATGTCCATGTCCATAAAAGTCTGATCTAATAAAATATAACATCATTTATCTCATAGACTGAACATCATAGAAGAAGAAAGTTCCAAGCACTAAAATATCATTATTTTGGTAATTTCATATTCTCTACAAATTGGAATAAAAAGTGATCAAAAAGTTGCATATATGACAAAATAGTAAGAAATAAAAACTACACTTCATCCTGCAAAAAACAATGCATCTTCACTGAAAACTATAGATGGAAGAACAAAAAGATATTGCAGAAAATGCCGTTAAAACACAAATTTAAGAAATAGAGAATCTTAGTAATATTTTAAAAGTGCTAAAATATAAAAAAAACTACATGTTTGAAATTGCTGGAATTGTATCTGCAAAACACAAATAGCAAATAATTTATACAGAAGAGTGAATGTAGTAAAAAATAGACCCCAGCAAACGTATCGCAAGTACCGTATATACTCGAGTATAAGCTGAGTTTTTCAGCACTCGGGTGCTTCGATGGCCTGGGCACCGGCAGGGACACTACTGCTATATGCGACTCCTTAGGGAGCGCATACAGCAGAATCCCAAGTAAGTCGACAGTGTCCGGGCGCTGCCGTGGCCCGTGCGCTGGCGGCAATCTCTTCACCTGGATGCGACTCCTCTGGGAGCGCAAACAGGGGAAGAGATACCCCTGGGGTGCAGAGAGCGAGCCCTCCCTGCTCCGCAGTGGACTCCGGACAGCCGGGGTTCCCGGCACAGGCGGCGTGTGTCATCACGCTACGTGTGTGGCCTGATGACATCACCCTGCCTGTGCCACAAGACGGAGGAGAGCGCCCAGGAGGCCGGACAGCGAGGGAGTGAGGTAAGTGTTTGTATTTTTTTTTTTTTTTTTTATAACCTGCCTATGGGGGACATATACCTGCCTATACCCTGCCTATAACCTACCTATAAGGACATATACCTGCCTATACCCTGCCTATAACCTACCTATAAGGACATATACCTGCCTATAACCTACCTATAAGGACATATACCTGCCTATAACCTACCTATAAGGACATATACCTGCCTATACCCTGCCTATAACCTACCTATAAGGACATATACCTGCCTATAACCTACCTATAAGGACATATACCTGCCTATTCCTGCCTATGGGGACATATACCTGCCTATAACCTGCCTATACCCTACCTATAAGGACATATACCTGCCTATAACCTGCCTATACCTGCCTATAACCTGCCTATGGGGGACATATGCCTGCCTATAACCAGCCTATAGGGGACATATACCTGCCTATATAGAAAAGCACAAACGAATCATTCTCACCAGAGGAATAAAATGCTGGTTCTTTATTCAAATCTTCATGCACTAGGATAAAACAGTAGTGGTGCTGACAGTAGCAAACTGACGCGTTTCGGGGCAAAAAAACTGAGCCCTTGTTCACAGGGGTATCCGTTCAGCTTGGAGTGCCTGGTTATATATAAAGAAACCCTACTACGTCATGAATCACGTGACTTCCGTTTGTTCACTTTCATGAAAAATTTACTCATATGGCACTCCCCCTTACTATTAAAAACAAAGCTTCTGCACAGCATAGAATTATTATTTGCTAGACATGTTATGGCAATACAGGGAACATACTAATATTAATAAATATAGGCAAGATCGTTACGAGATTTAAACCCTGTTTGGCATGCGGGTCTGCAACTGCAGAATCCAAAAGGCCTCTCTCATGCGTACCTTATGTTGCCAATCACCGCCTCTATCTGGTCTTTGTACTTTTCAATGCCAAACAGGTGAGGGCTCTGTGTATCTCCTTTGTGGATTTTCCACAAAGTGTCGTGCCACTCCAGAGTAAGTGGCTTGGCTTTTCTTATATTGTTTAAATGCTCAGAGATACGGGTCTTGAATTTACGTATACTAGATCCTAATACAATTTATCACAAATGTTAAACATCTCATACCATAAATAACATGATCCGTATCGCAATTAATAAAATTGCGTATTGTATATTCTTTAATGCTAGTTTCATTTGCTTTGAATTTTTGGCTTTTTTTGGCAAATGAGCATATGTTGCATCTCCGTCCTCCGCATGCGAAAAAGGAAAAAGGATTTAAACCAACAAGATATATCTACTGATGATCTACAGGCAAAAAACGGGACAGATAATTTCAGAAAAAGAAAAATTTAAAAGGACAAATAAGAAGAAAAACCTAAATTCAGAATTGAATGAAAACAATTTTGATTTTGATGTTGTATGTTTAAACCCTTTTGTTCTTACAGGTACCCAATTGAAGTGTTTGAGAGGGTCCTTAATTTCCGCCTTCGGGGGATTTTTTCCCTTTTCAACACTTTGCTGGATTTTGAATAAATTTATAAGGCCCTTACTGTTAAAAACATTTTTTGAGAATCAGTCCCTAGATAATATAGAATTAAATGGGAAATAGAATCACACCCAGGTTGTATCTGAAGTATATCATCCCAGAAATGAATTTGATAAATTACTTTTAAAGAACAACAGGCTCTTATTACTTTAAAAATCTAGACACTGAGGAACATGAACAACAAAAATAATACCAACAATATAAAATTTACATACAGTAACCCTAAAACCCTATCAAGTCACGAGTTCCAGAAATGGAAGTATTTCAAAGTGTTTATGGAAGTGACTTGAAGGATTTGCAAAACAAAAAAAAGTAATCTTTGTACAAAAGGAAAAATATGACTAGAAATGAATACATCGCTTTAAGACAACTAAAAGAAAAAAAAATCTCACATAAAAAAATCGGTTAAGGGGGCACTACAGTTTTTCCCTGGAACAGATTTTTATGAAATGCTATGCAGAAATATCTTAGGAGATAACGAAACCTATCGAAATTTGAAAACTGATCCAACCACTGTTTTTCGGAAAAACTGGCCAAATTGCTTGATGATGGAGCCCCAACTAGGCGTACTGGACGCTAAACAAAGAAAGTTTTTGGAAAAATGAACATATTCAAACCCCATGTTCTACGGGTACCTAAATTACACAAAAATCAATTTCCACCAAGTTTAAGACCTATTGTGTCCAATACAAATAGCCTTCCCTTTCCAGATTAAGCGATTTTGTAGATAAACATCTGCAATTGTTGGTTCAAAATACCCCAGGTTATCTCAGAGATAGTAAAATGGTGTTACAAACTTTTCAGGGATTCCCATGGACAGATGAGTATACTTGGTTAACCCTTGATGTAGTTAGCCTTTACTCAACTATCCCACAGGCACTGGTCTTACCGGCTATAAAGTTTCATTTGCAAAAAGATCAAATGTATACGAAGAAAATGTTGTTCTTTTTCTGCTGAGAGCATAGATTTTTTGCTTAAGCAAATTTTTTTAAATTCGATGAGGATTTCTTTATACAAATCATGGGCATCCCAATGGAGCCATCTCCTCACCGGCGATTGCAAACTTATACATGTCCGGTGGGGAAAATCAAATCAAATTTTTTCCCGATAACCCCTTTGCTGATAGCATCCTCTGGTATGGGCGCTACATAGATGACCTCATGATAGTGTGGAGAGGTAGTGTGGCGTCCATACCAGAGTTTGCTACCTATGTCAATGAGAATTCATTTAATTTGAAATTCACGTATTTTTAGTGATAGGAATAATATTACCTTCCTGGATAAAAATTATTTGGGTTTATACAAAAAATTCTGTTGTTAAAACTACATTGTATGCAAGCCCACGAGTGGAAACAACCAAAACTCAGAGCGAATAGTGGCCACTCTCATCACACAGTGAATTCTAAACCCCCTGGGGGAATTTATTAGGGCAGAAGAGCCGCACTAATGATGATGATTTTAGAAAGAAAAAAACCTGATTATCCAACGTTTAAAAACAAGAGGATATAGACAATCACAAATAAATAAAGCCTTGAATAAAATGAAAGAAAAAACACAGGAAAGATTTCTAAACAGTGACCCCCAAAAAAACAATAAAAAAAGGGAAGTACAACTTTAAAAAAGGTTTGGTTTCCCCCACTCCCTATAGTGTGGATTTCCTTATGTTAAAAAAATCTTTTACAGTAACTTAAATATATTAAGACGGATACAATTCTAGCTGAGATTATTGCAAATGGTGTCAAATGTATACCAAAGAAAAATAAAACCATAGGCAATGAGATTTCACCAAGTAATTTTAAAAAAACCCAAAAAAGATAATAAAATATGGTTTGCACAAACGGGGTTTTTTGCATGCGGAGGGCGGAGATGCAAACATAAAGCTCATTTGCCAAAAAAAAAACCAAAAATTCAAAGCAAATGAAACTTACATAAAGAATATACAATACGCAATTTTATTAATTGCGATACGGATCATGTTATTTATGGTATGAGATGTAACATTTGTGATAAATTGTATATAGGATCTAGTATACGTAATTTCAAGACCCGTATCTCTGAGCATTTAAACTATATAAGAAAAGGCCAAGCCACTTACTCTGGAGTGGCACGACACTTTTTGGAAATCCACAAAGGAGATACACAGAGCCTCACCTGTTTTGGGATTGAAAAAGTACAAAGGGCCAGATAAGAGGGGTGATGGCAACCCTAAGGTTAGCATGAGAGAGGCCTTTTTGGATTCTGCAGTTGCAGACCCGCATGCCAACAGGGTTAAATCTCTGTAACGATCTTGCCTATAAATTTATTAATATTAGTTGTTCCCTGTAAATTTTCATACACATGGGCTATGCAAATATAATTCTATGTCTGTGCGAAGCTTTGTTTTTAATAGTAAAGGGGAGTGCATATGAGTAATTTGTCAATGAAAGTGAACAAACGGGAAATCACGTGATTCATGACGTAGTAGGGTTTCTCATAAATAACCAGCACTCCCAAACTGAACGGATACACTGTGAACAAAGGGGTCATTTTTTTGCCCGAAACGCGTCAGTTTGCTACTGTCAGCACCCCTACTGTTTTATCCTAGTGCATGAAGATTTGAATAAAGAACCGCATTTTTTTCCTATGGTGAGAATGATTCGTTTGTGCTTTCTACATTTAGTGTCCTGCGACTGGGGACTGAATCCACCTAGTAGGATCCAAACCGGCATAGGGAGTTACCAGGTGATTTGAAACTGCAATCAAGGTGAGCCGTGAATACCTTCTTACTATTTGTTTAAACATACCTGCCTATAACCTGCCTGTGGAGGACATATACCTGCCTATAGCCTGCATATAGGGGAAATGTACCTGCCTGTGGAGGACATATACCTGCCTATAACCTGCCTATGGGGGAAATATACCTGCCTATGTAATTTTATTGGTATCCATTTTTTTTTTTTACATTTTCCAGTAGCCGCCACATTTTTCACCCTAGGCTTATACTCGATTCAATAAGTTTTCCCAGTTTTTTGTGGAAAAAGTAGGTGCCTCGCCTTATATTCGGGTCGGCTTATACTTGAGTATATATGGAACGTTTCTTTCACATTTCAGCCATCTTCTTTTTAGATTTCCCAGCATATTCTATGGCACGGTCAATGAGACCATTAGAAAATACACCTTGTCCCGCAAAATAAAAGTCCTTATATACCTATGTAGATGGAAAAATAAAAAAGTTATGGCTTTTGGAAGGCAGGTAGAAAAGAACAAAGAGCCATATTATTATGACCAGCTGTCAGGAAGGGGTTAAAGCAACTATAATCCATCAATGCAAAAATGAATAGAAAAAGAGAGTATGTGGTCCCAATAAAAAATACAAATTTTATTAATATAAAAGATACATGGTTTTAATACGCATACAAAAATGCCCCAAATACAAACTGCAGGTCCAAAAGTCAAAGGTCCAGCTAATACATAATAGTTGTTATTTTATCAAATTTTCTTATCCAGTCTCCATCTAATATACAGCACCACTTGTGTTAGCATAATGACCTTACACATGAACAATATACTCAATAATGGTCCTATGACCTAGAACATAAACATGGGTATGTGTATCAATCACAGTAATTAGAAACCCCATGAGTATGTATATCCATTTAGTCATATGGTGTCGGTAAGATCAATGGTAGTGTACCGCCAAAAATTACACTCAAAGAGATGGAGGCTAATTACCAAAGGCAAGACCAGGACCGCAAAGACCCCAACGCGCGTCTCGCGTAAGATGCTTCCTCAGGGGGTATTGTTGGCAACTTCCCACCCAGTATAAATACCTGTACTCCACTTAGTATGCTGCCGAAAGGTGCGTGTCGGCACATGCGCCGTGTTCGGAGGGAGATGCTGACCCGTGCCCCACTTCCGGCAGTCATGGGCCAGTGCGCAGGCGCGAAAGCGAAACGCTTCCAGACCTGCGCATAGCCCATCAAGACGCCGGAGCGGCCGGCGCTGAATCCCCACATAGACATGCGCACTCACATCCAACTGAATACACAGTACTCGTTCATTACACCAATTTCAGGTATTCTATAGATTACATTACTAGGCAAACAGAGCTTTACATCATCAATTAATAACATCCAGAGTGCCCATGGTAATATCCGATCATCCCTTCTTGTACAGATCTGCGATTGCAGGAACAATCTGTCAGGCTTTCACAAAACCGGCCTCTGGTACAGTCATTCTTAATATAAAGGTCCATACACTAGATGGGAACAAGCCAAAAAAAGGACTACAGTTAAAACACAGTTAAAAGATGATGGCAAAAAGACAAAGGATTCAACCCAGCAAATATTTGGCGGAGATGCTCCACTAAATATACATTACCCAAAAGCCAAATTATGGCCTTTTTAGGAGGAATAGAACTGGATAACATCTGCTTTTTACAGAATTGAAAATAGGTATTTGCTTTGATACCCACTCTTAACATATTTCCATAAGCTAATACTGTTTATCCATATCTTCCCAGGTTTCAGTTTTGCTTAGACCTCCAACATGTACAGCTCATATGTAGTTCTCCATGTCCCTTCTAAGGATAAAGACTACTGAGCCTCTGTCAGCAATTACATCAGATTTGATGGCAAAAAGACATGTACTGCTATTCTTGCTGTCAATTGCTCAACCCAAGTGAATCCAATTGTAAGTTCCAGTGGTCCATTGTGCAATTGACATCTGACATAAAACAGATAAAGTGGGGAAAAAAAGTATTTAGTCAGCCACCAATTGTGCAAGTTCTCCCACTTAAAAAGGTGAGAGAGGCCTGTAATTGACATCATAGGTAGACCTTAACTATGAGAGATAAAATGTGAAAACAAATCCTGAAAATCACATTGTCTGATTTGGAATTAATTTATTTGCAAATCATGCTGGAAAATAAGTATTTGGTCAATAACAAAAGTTCATCTGAATACTTTGTTATATATCCTTTGTTGGCAATGACAGAGGTCAAACGTTTTCTGTAAGACTTCACAAGGTTGGCACATACAGATCTCCTCTAGAGCAGTGATGTTTTGGGGTTGTCGCTGGGCAACACAGGCTTTTAACGCCCTCCAAAGGTTTTCAACGGGGTTGAGATCTGGAGACTGGCTAGGCCACTCCAGGACAATGAAATGCTTCTTACAAAGCCACTTCTTCATTGCACTGGTGGTTTGCTCGGAATAATTGTCATGCTGAAAGACCCAGCCATGTTTCATCTTCAATGCCCTTGCTGATGGAAGGAGGTTTGCACTTAAAATCTCACGATACATGGCCCCATTCATTCTTTCATGTACACGGATCAGTTGTCCTAGTCCCTTTACAGAGAAAAAGCATGATTTTGCCACCCCCATGCTTCACAGTATGTATGGTGTTTTTTTGGAAGCAACTTAGCTTTCTCTGTTCTCCAAACACGACGAGTTTTTGTTTTCTAATAAAACAGTTCAACTTTGGTTTCACTGACCAAATGAACATTCTCCCAATACTCTTCTGGATCATCCAAATGCTCTCTAGCAAACGTCAATACCCCGGACATGTACTGGTTAGGCAGGGGGACATGTTTTGGCCACTGCAGGATCTAATTTCCCTGGCGGCGTAGGTGTTACAGATGGTAGACTTGTTATGTTGGTCCCAGCTCTCTGCAAGGTCATTCACTTGTTTCCCCCTGTGGTTCTGGGAATTTTTCTCACCAATCATGTGATCATTTTGACCCCATGAGGTGACATCTTGCGTGGAGCCCCAGATCGAGGGAGATTGTCAGTGGTCTTGTATGTCTTCCATTTTCTAATTATTGCTTTCACATTTGATGTCTTCACACCAATATGCTTGCCTATTGCAGATTCAGTCTCCCCAGCCTGGTGCAGGGCTACCATTTTGTTTCTGGTGTCCTTTGACAGCTCTTTGGTGTGCTCCCTAGGGGCGTTTGGAGTGTGACTGTTTGAGGTTGTTAAGGTTTATTTTATACTGATAACGAGTACAGAATACAACATAAACTAATCACTCTCACCCATAAAGCTCTCCACAGTGCTGCACCCCCCTAGATCTGCTCCCTCATCTCTGTCTACCACCCTTTCCCGGGCTCTCCGCTCTGCTACGATCTAAGATACACACCTCACTCACCTGAACCTCCCATGCCCGTCCTACAAGATTTTGCACGTATGGCACCAGTTCTCTGGAACATGTTACCCCAGTGATCAGGCACAAATCGCAACCCTCACAGTTTTAAGGGCGCTCTGAAAACCCATCCTTTTTAGACAAGCCTATCAAGATCCCTAATTGGTTAACCCCCCAAATTCTGTCACACATTTATCACTTTCCTAAACTTTAGCAACCCACAGGCACTTATCTGTATATAGATGTATGGTTGGGATGGCAGGTTCATCCACTTTTTATGTATACTACCTCATATTTTATGTAACATGGCTGGACCATTGTAAACCAAGCACTTGTAACCCTTTGTTTCACCCATACACCCAATAAATGTAAGCTCTTGCACAGGGGCCCCCACACCGCGTGCTGATTTGACATA
>JAODAL010073516.1:0-14711 GCA_025379985.1 Phyllomedusa bahiana
GCGGGGCGGGGCCCCTACCGGGAAGTTGGGCAGCAGAGCTGGAGAAGGCTCGGGCCCCCAAAGGGGCTGAGGGAAGCCACACCAGGGGGGTAGATCGGAGGTGCATTGGTGGTACTGGAACTAGGCCGGGCCAGGGAAAGAGGGACAAACGGTTAGTCAGTGGCCAAGGCCTGGGGTTTTTTATTTTATTGTTTTTTGTTATTTTCCTCAATAAAACGGCTGGGGCCCAGTTTAAACGGGGAGTCCAGTGTCTGTGTGCCATTCCCCTAAAAAGAGGGCGACCCTGAGCAAAGTACCCCCGGGGACCCCCCAGGAGGCTTTGGGACCAAGCAAAGGCTAATATGGTGGGGTGGGGGCAAAATTGGACAATTTTAAAGTTCTGCAAAAAATTTTTAAAGGGCCGGGGGCTTGTTTTGTGAAGTATTGCTTAAAAAAGACTGTTCTGTTAAAAGAGGACGTTTTTCTGTGCAAAAAATTTTTGGTCATGGGGGACGGCTAAGTCCCTTGGGGGAGGCAATCCCACACGAAAATAAATCTGGGGGCCCCAGCAATTGGGCAAAGCAGCGTGAAGGAATGACCGCCCGGCGCTTTTTGAGACACAGCAAAGGAACTAAAGCCATTATAAAAAGGCCGCGTCTGTAAGGGGTGGACTTACCCGATCCAAGCGGCCTTGCGGGCTGGGTTTCCCAGAGGGCAAAACAAACCGATTGCTGCCAAGCTAACCAGCCCAATTGGCAGGGGGACCCTCGGGGGACATGTGCATGAGAGGAGTCCCTGGCGGGGAGGCCATTCGTCCACCCAAAGAAGGGGTCCCTTCGGGAGAGGGGGTTGCTGGGGATCGCATGCTGCCGTTGCCAGGGGCAACCATCTGAACAGTTTGAGCCTACCCCCCCCAGCAAGGGTTTTTAACTGTGAACTGCAGAGTAAAAATGGATTTCCATTACCAAAGCAACCACCTGCAGGAGCAAACCTGCTCCACCGCCCCAAGGGGGCCAGTTGGGGATGCCCCCGAAGTAGAGAATGTCTCCCGGCTTCCCTCTCGGAGAGGGGGGAGAGTCCAGCTGCAAGCCTTGAGCTAAAGGGGAATGCAGCCCCCCATGCTGACATGGACATCAGCAGGAGAATCCAACTGCTCCCAAGGCCCTACCCGGGGGCAGACCCATCAGGACCGTTAAGACTGCTCCATGGCGGGATGGCGGGGCACCCGTTTGGGACGCCAGGCATGGGGGTTGAGAACCAGGGGGTATCAAGCAGAGGCCGAATGAGCCCGAGATAAAAAGTTGAGAAGCAGGACTCGGACTGGACTCAGTTTCCCCCCTGCTGCTTTACCTGTGGGGAAAGGACTCTGTTAAAAAAGTATTATGAAAATGGGCAGTTGACAATGTTAAATTGAGAAAATGTATTGGGAACGAGTATGAGCACACAGTCTGTGAGGGGAGGTTAGCTGCATACAAAGCGAGCTCCAGCTACTGCCTGTGTTAAAAATAATACTGGGTAAGTGGGAGGGTGTCCCTTGCCCATAGCAACAAGGTGTCCCCCCTTCTTGTTTTGGGGAAACTGTGAATATGAGTGCCCGACAGATGTTCAAAGGTTTTTGGTGTCCAGTTCATAAAGTGTCTACCAGTGACCCCAGCGAAATTTTGTGCACCGAGGGTAGCCCGCAATTTGCAGAATGCATGCCCAGGGCTTTATAGCCCCAATTCTGTGTGATGCTGTTGGCTCAGAGAGGACTTTCATGTTTATGTGCGGCCTGAAAGGGAAAAAGGGGAAATGCGGGGGTTTTGCGCTCCCAATGTGTGAGGAACTAGTTTAATGAGGGTTTCCAGACTCTGGTGAGATGTATGCCTGCATGAATGAACCTCGATACTTGTGTAAGAAAATGTGTGCTGAGATCTGTAGTACTACGGATTTCCTTGCCTCAATGGTTCTGTATTCATACATGCCAACTCCCCCTTTTGGGGGGGGGGTCCCCCTATTGGGGGCCCCCTCCCCCCCTCCCGGGGAGTTGGCATTCCTCCCGCCGCCTGCAGGCGGCGGGGGTCCTTTAAATTAACCGCGGCGCAAGAGTAGCGCTGGTGCGCTACTCTTGCGCCGCGGGACCCGCTCCTACAGGCGGGTGAAGCGGCCGCAGCGGCCGCTCACCCGCCCGCGGTCTCACTGTGCAGGAGGAGGCAGGAGGGATCGCTCCCTCCTCCTCACTCTCCCTGTATGTCCGGCGTCTGTGCGCGCCGTGCATACAGGTCAGCGGCGCAGGTGGTACTGACGAGCTGCTGCCGGGTTGTGACCCGCTGCTGCTCTCAATTCCCCCTGAGCCGCTGATGAGATCGGTCAGGATCTGGCCGCTATGCAGGAGCCTGGTGAGGTGAGTGGATTTTATTATTTTATTTTTATTAGCTTTAGGGGCACTACCTGGCTAACAGAGAGGGCAACTACCTGGCAACAAAGGGGGCACTACCTGGCAAACAATGGGGGCATCACCTGGCAACAATGGGGGCACTACCTGGCAACAAAGGGGGCACTACCTGGCTAAAAGATGGGGCACTACCTGGCTAAACAGAGGGGGCACTACCTGGCAACACAGGGGGGCACTACCTGGCAACAGAGGGGGCACTACCTGGCAACAATGGGGGCACTACCTGGCAACAAAGGGGGCACTACCTGGCAACAAAGGGGGCACTACCTGGCTAACAGATGGGGCACTACCTGGCTACCAGTGGGGGCACTACCTGGGCAACAGAGGGGGCACTACCTGGCAACAATGGGGGCACTACCTGGCAACAAAGGGGGCACTACCTGGCTAACAGATGGGGCACTACCTGGCTAACAATGGGGGCACTACTTGGCTAACAATGGGGGCACTACCTGGCTAACAGATGGGGGCACTACCTGGCTAACAGATGGGGCACTACCTGGCAACAGAGGGGGCACTACCTGGCAACAGATGGGGGGCCTACCCTGGCTAACAGATGGGGCACTCCTGGCAAAAGAGGGGGCACTACCTGGCAAACAATGGGGGCACTACCTGGCAAACCATGGGGGCAATACCTGCCAACAATGGGGGCACTACCTGGCAAACAATGGGGGCACTACCTGGCAACCAATGGGGGCACTACCTGGCAACCAATGGGGGCACTACCTGGCTAACAGATGGGGCACTACCTGGCTAACAGATGGGGGCACTACTTGGCTAACGATGGGGGCACTACTTGGCTAACAGATGGGGCACTACCTGGCTAACAGATGGGGGCACTACCTGGCTAACATGTGGGGGCACTACCTGCTAACAGATGGGGGCACTACCTGGCTAAAAGATGGGGGCACTACCTGGCAAACAATGGGGGCACTACCTGGCAACAATGGGGGCACTACCTGGCAACCAATGGGGGCACTACCTGGCAACAAAGGGGGCACTACCTGGCTAACAGATGGGGCACTACCTGGCTAACAATGGGCACTACTTGGCTAACAATGGGGGCACTACCTGGCTAACATAGGGGGGCACCTACCTGGCTAACAAAGGGGGGCATCTACCTGGCTACAAATTTGGCTCTACCTGGCTACAGAGGGGGCATCTACTTGGCTACACGGGGTCATCTACCATACTGTAAGGGGCACTACCTGGTTATGGGGGGCTACTAACTTGCTATAAGGGCACTACCTGGCTTTCTTCCAAAGCCGTTATGCAGTTAGGTGGAGTGGGTGTGGCTTTTTGAAGGGGCGTGGCATACCGACAAGATGGGCGTGTCCATGCAAATTTTTCAGCGGCGCGCTACGCGCGCCGCCCACTAGAGTCTCCTACTTTTTCACTTTCAAAAGTTGGCAACTATGCTGTATTGCCAGTAGCTTTGACTGCCATGGTCACAAAGACTGCAGTGATGGAGGGAGTGAGCTGCTAGACACCACAGGGCTGGGTGTATGCCTGAACCCTAGTGAGGGGAAGGTGAGTGGGTTTAAATCTCCAGATGACAAAGTGCCTTGTTCTGAGGCAGCTGATAAATTCTCCCCAGAGGTTATGGAGGACAGTAGTAACGGTATCACAGAGGTAGTATGTTCTGTGGTTTGTGGCATCCTACAGGTGGGTGCCATTTCCAGCCAGATACCCGCTAGAGCTATTGATGTTAAACGTGTCACTGAGCTGCCTAATGTGAACACAGCCAATTTTGTGTATAAATGGGAGGATCACAAGGAGGAGGATGGCCGGGATGCTGTAACTGATATCCCATTTCTAAATGTGTGTGCCATTGCCTCCAGCTCATTGTGTGAATTTGAGGTTGAGAAAGATGTAGAAGTATCCCAGGTAGAAGCTGAGAGTTCTCCCTTAGAGATGCTTATAGGGGATGTGAAAGAAACATCTCCACTCATTGATGCAGAGTGTCTGCTGCTTGGAAGCGCCAGTGAGAAGTGTGCACAGGGGAAAATATCCTCTGACACTGGTGAGGTGCCAGGTAAGGCCATCATGGCAGACAAAGTGTCTATAGAGGTTGCCAATGGTGACGCTGAAACCATTAGCATGCCTGCTGATTGGGGTGAGGTTTGTATTGCAGAATATGCATTGTTTGTGGCCCCTGTAGTGCAATATAAGCCTCCTCAAGTGGTCGCCCCACGTCAAATACCTGTGGCAGGCTCTAAAGTCCAGGTGAGGGCCAGCGACCCCTGTACTCATGCAAAGGTAGTGCAGGGAAGGGAGCCAACAGACGGTGAATGTGGTCTTTCAGCTGCTGTGAGTCAAGTGTAGATGGAGGGAAAAGCGAGTCCTCAGACATTAAAAACTCACCCTGTAAAGAGGTGGAGATTATCGGAAGGGGTCTCCTAGATGTAGGGACTGTCTGCAATAACCCTGCGATCATTGACCAGCAGGTTATGGGTGGCACAGAGGTAAATGGTGCCACAGTCGGTCCTACTGCAGTGGAGAGTATCATCACTGGGGTTTGGTCACTGAGATAGACCAGATGTCGGCAGTAGCCACAAGGCGAAGCTTCAGGGTCCCAGAGGAATTGGAGAAGGTAGCTGAGGACCAGAGAACTCGTATTGAAGAGAGGTCTTGGGTTTTTTATCATAAATCTCGCAGACAAAGAGGTAGTAGTTTGTGGCTCGGGTGCGCCCCAAGTGGCCATATTGGATAGAGACCCTGACGGGGTGTACTGTCATTACAGCTTCGGGTGACACTAGTGTGGTTTGCTGGGACAAACCAGGGGCCTCTTCTTATGTGAGACCCAAGATAATGAAAATCTGCCCATGGGCACAATCCAAGATGGCTGGTGTGAAAGGCAATCTACAAGGTCTGATAATGCGCTGGTAATGGGGTTGTCAATTGTACCACGTGAATGTCAGCATGCAGGCTGTGGTTGATGACATCCTTTGGGCAGAGCGTGCTTTGGATTGGGGCCACCTTAAAAGTGACTATGACTAGTGTTGACGATATTATCGCAAAGTTAAATTCTGCAAGGGTATTTATGGTGATCGAAATTTTTGTTCAAGAGAAAAATTAAGCAAAATCTGTGCATCATCTATAAGAACGCGCCATTTTCGGCGCTTCCTTAATATTTTGGCAGCCAGCAAATCAGATTACAGAATAGAGCAGGGTGAATGTGTGTCGACGCATGAGGATGTGAAAGGGTGTTTGGCAAAAAAAACACATAACCCTCGTTTTACAAAAAAAACCCGTTTCCTTTAAAGCCCCTCAGTCCTCAGCGTCTCAAAGTAAAACGGCGCTCTTCCCTGTGGCCAAACAGCTCAGCGAAATTATTCTTTTTTTCTGCACAAAAAACCCTTACTTTTAGCGTGCCCTTTACAATTTAGTTAGGTTAAATTTGGGAAATTTTTATGTTTTTAGGTAAGAATTTTAAAGCATCTACTGCTGTAAATCACGGGGAAGGGGGCCCCGGGTGAACACAACAAGCCCAATAAAGAACACGGGATAAATTCCCAAGACTTGGTTGAACATTGCACGCAATATTTTTTTTTAAATTAACAGTTTGCTATTGAAATTTTTCCCTGATATTGGGGGCCTGAATTTATTTGGGATACAAACATTTCATAACTGCAGGTCCTGTGTTAGTCAAAACTACACTTTTTTTATCAGTATACTTTTTCGATGGTTGGTTTCATTATAAATTTTTACCCTTCCCCTTTTTCAATATCCACCTTGCACTTAAATCTAAAACAGCAATTTTTAGTCACCACAGGTGAAAAAAGGTGCAAAAAATCCGGTATTATCGAAAACATAAAAAAATACTTTTTTTTGATTTTTGGGCGACTACAGCTTTGTTCTTTGACCGCTTGCACTAAATCTGAAAACAGCAATTTTATAGTCACCAAGGAATTGAAAGGGAAAAAATCCCGGGAATTAAAGAAACAAACATACGTTTTTTTTGACTTTGGGGCACAAACAGCTTTGTTCTTTTTGACGCAGCTTGCACGAAATCTAAAAAAAAAAATTTTATGGGTCAACAACGGGTAAATTTAAAAGGTGAAAAAAATACATTTTATTACCGAAACTTTCAATACGTGTTTTTTTGACTTTGGCGCACTACAGCTTTTTCATTGACGCAGTTTGCACGTAAATTTTTAAAACAGCAATTTTAAAGTCACCCGGGTGAATTGAAAGGTGCAAAAAAAAAACGTTTTTATAACAAAAACAAACAGATACGTGTTTTTTTCACTTTTCCCAGTCCAATTTGTTGATAAGACACTTTGCAGTTAAATTTGAACCCAGAAATTTTTTTTTGATTAGATTTTTTGGAATAGCGTTTTTTGCCGTCTTTTTAATAAGAGACTTTCCCAAAAAACTATCCATACCTTCTCAAATTTTTAATATTTCGAACATGGACGAAATCGGGGTGGTAACAGCAAAGGGGGGGTACACAGGGGGGAAGGTACAGACAAGGTGCTCCTTTCCAGTCGGGCACAACACGATCCAGGGGATCGCAGGCCGTCATCGCGGGGGTCAGGGCCCTGGAACTCTAACAACAGGTCCCCAAATCTGCCTCAGGGGGTTAAGCACCCATCCAGCTTTTACCTCCCCCTTCCCCAGTCAGGGGCCACAAATGTCTTTCATCAGCATCTCACATCCGTCCAACATGAAGCAGCCCAAATGTCAACTCGTGTACCCACCACTTGGATAATCCATTCCTGAAGACCTCTTGGGATGAAAAAATGGGGGGTTGGGGGTCAAAAGCATTTTTAAAAAAGATCAAGGGGATGATTTTCTCTGCTCTGACGCCCAGTTACGAGCCATCAGAGGGGGAGAAGGAAGCAGGGCAATCGGCAAAAACCCGGGGGGGTCGCAACGCCTTGCGGGCCCTCTTGCTTTTAGCCCGCAGTTTTCTGATGCAAAATTCAGACGACCAAGCACCTGTGTTGATGAGATAAAGAACGACTTTGGGGACCATCGGGACTTTTCTCAAATTTCTTGCAGCGCTTCATCGTGGACGAGGAGAAGACGATGGGGTAGTGTCAATGGGGTCTCCCACAAAAAGGGAGAGGGGGCGCAGAATCCGCGATATAATTTCCGCCAGCCCGGTCACGAAAAACCCCCGCCCTCGCTTAAACGCCGCAAAAGGGGTCCAGGACCTCTCAAGCCTGGGCCTTCTTTGAAAAGCCTTGTTTCACCCAGAGATTCATATGCCCCTTCCGTAAACCATAAGTAAGGCAAGAACCTTTTTAATGGTTAACCCCACCAACATGCTAGTCACATCAGCAAGCATGAGTTGAAATGGAGGGAAAAACTTGGCCAAAAAAAGGCAGCCCGACGCCGGCCTCCAACCACTGTCACACCCCTGCTCCGCCCTCCTCCTCCTCCGCCCCCACCAACGTTCCTCAGCAGCCCTTTCCCCTCTCAGAGTCATGATCAGGATCACCTCCCTTCAGCCCCCAAACCTCAACCAATCCCCCACCAGTACCACCAGAGACCCTCCTCCCCCTTCTCCTTCCGCCGTTTGACGCCTGCACCCCGTACAGGGCCATCAGCAGCCAGTTTCTGTTTTCCGGGTTTTTGGGAGCAGAAGAAACATTTTAACCCCAAAAACCATCCCAAAGCCAAAAGCCAAGTCGCATTGCCAGGCTTTTGGCCTTGGAAAGTTCCCTTTTTCGTCTGGGGGACACTAGGGGGTTCCGCCCTCGGGGCCCTTGCCTGCCCCCCAATACCAGATGCCGACAGGCATTTTTTTTGCCAAAAAGCCCCCCTGCCCGGCCCAGCCACGTGCACAAAATTTTTCAAGCGCATTGTCTACATTTTTGGCCCGGGAAAAGTCCATCGCCCCCGACACAGGACTATAAGCACGGCCCAAAGGGGGCCCTATATCTCTGTGACAGCTCATTGGTGAGCGGGTGGATGTCTCTGGGGTGAGGGTGGATCTCAGGCTGGGCGCACTTTCTTCAAAACCGCAGGGGGGTGCAGGGGCTTTTACCCCCAAGGGTCCTCTGGCCACACTGCCCAAAAACCAACCGTTTGAAATTAACTGTTTTGGGAACCGCCCCACACCGTCAGGAGCTTGGAGGGCTCTCCGCAACGAACCGAGTGCGGCGGGGTGACAAGAACCTTGTGCCAGGCAAGGTGGTATGCGATAACAGAAAAAATCTGTGGCCCCCCTTTAAGTGGGAAGGCTGGGCACACCCTTGCCGGGCACATGTCATGAACCCGTCGTCCAAAATTTTTCTAAAGAGCTACCCGGGTCTGGACTGCCTGCTAAGAAGGCTCGAGGTCTGAGTTCGCACCCGCCTTCGGGGGACCCGCTTCTCCCGCCTGGCTGCATTGCAGCTCAGCTCCCCTCCCGTCCCGCCATTGTTGCCCGGGGCAACACGCTGGAATTCCACCCTCCACATCCCACGTTTGGGCAGCAGCGAATGCCTTTACCAGACAAATTGACACATGCCTGAAAAGCAGGGGTGGGGACCTCGGGGGGGGAAAGCCACCGAGAGTGGAGGGGTGAAAGAGCTCGCACCACCTGCCAGTTTTGAAGAAGCCCCAAAATGGTCAGGGCGGACAATGCCCTTTCAGCAGAGCATTTTTATCTTAGTTCTGGAACAAATCTTTGGACACTCTGAACAACGGGGGTCCCCCCACACGGAGGGGGAGACGACACAGATGCGGACATACCTTTTCCTCTGTAAAACCAAAAGGGCCCGACAGTTTCACTTTTCATCTTCATTAGGCAGTGGTTCGGGCCAGACTATCAAGGTGGCGCATCAGCTCCAGGGGCATCATCTCAGGAAAGTCGGGGGCTGTGTTGAAGCTGTCCGGGGGCAGGGGAGGAGGAGGGGAGGAGGTATTCCAACACCGATTTTCCCCGACGCCCTGCCTTGGGAAAGGGGTTGGCGCGAATTTGAGGCGGAGGAGGAAGATGAGAAGATCAGTTTGCTTTGCCCCTCGCCCCGACCCCCTTGGGAATCAAGCTCCACTCTCCATAGTGCTTGGGAATCCCCATTTCCTCCAACATCAAAATAAAAACATTTACGGGGTGGCCACCCCCTGGACCCCGTACAAAAAAAAAAACAGCACTTTCCATCCACCCACCCAAAAGAATAAAATGCGGGAAAATGGAGCCCTTCAGATTGACAACTGAGACTTCTGTTGCGTCTCCAATACCGTAGGGGCAGCACACAAGCAATGGCAGAAGCCAAGGGGTACCTCGGGCAATCTTTATTTACCCCCACCAACGCATGCAATGCAGGGCACACATACAAACACCCAAGACCAGCTTAAGATCATGGTGCACAACTATCTGCGCCAACACCGATGTTTTTGTATGTTTCCGGACCCCAAAAAACTTCTGGTATCCAAATGGACGAAAGGCCCGAGCGGCTCGCCACGCCATAGAGGGGTTGTCCCCCACAGCAAACCCTCATATCTGAGCGGGGCCTTTACACAGCCGAAGGAGTCATTTCAGACAAATGCATCCGGGTTTCCCAAAAATGTGGATCGTTTGACTTTCACAAGATGAACGGCAGATTCTCTGATGAAGTTGGGCCCCCAAAGCCGAGGTCACCCATTTGTTGCGGTCTACTTTACATTCCCTTCCAAAAAGAATTGGCCCTTGAAAAAATTTTTTTTCTCAGTCCCAACATTCATTTTGCTGTTTTTGTTGTAGAGACGAAAAACACCCAAATTTCAGCAAAACCATAAACCATTTCTCACTTTCATCTTTAAATTTTTTTGCATTTCAAGGTTTTTTGGGTTTTTGTTCCTCACAATTTTTTAACAGTGGGTGAAAGTCAATTTATAATTTTTTGGGGTCGTTTTCTGTAGATCAGCAATAATTTTGTTTTCCCTTTGAAAAAAATGGGCTTTTAAAATGGCATTTCTCCCTCACAATTTTTAACAGTGGCTGAGAAGTCATTTTATAATTTTTTGGTCATATTCTTTGAAAAGCAGCAAACTCAGGCCCATTCTAAAAAAATTTTTTTTCTAATAACATTTGTTCTTCACAATTGTCAAAAATGGGTCATGGGTCATGTTTTGAATTTTTTTGGGGCATTTTGCTGTGACATGACTAACTACAGTCTTTTTATAAAAAAAGTTGTTCTAACAGACATTTTTTTCTTTAAATTGTCCAAATGGCTCATGGGTCTTTTTTGAATTTTTTTTGGGCATTTTGCGTGACAGCAGCATACTACGGTCCATTATAAAAAATGTTTTTTTCAACAACATTTGTTCTTTCCCAAATTTTCAAGAGTGGGTCAAAGGGATGGTGGGCAGAAACAGGATATTAGGACGCTGTTTTGGGCACATATTGCAAAAGACTTGTTTTTGCAAGTCTTTAACATAGCTATCAATCCCGTATTGAGACAACCCATTTTAATATAATTAAAAAAAAAGAAACAAAGACATGGTGGGGTTCCCTCCTATTTTTAAAAAAAGTTTTTCTAGAATTTAAACACTAAAAAACTTTAATGAAAAATAGCGTTAAAAAATTCCTATGAATTGTACAAGGGAGTTACAGGAAAATTGACCAGATGTAGGTTTCAGAGGGAAGGGGTTGGGCACAGACAAAAACAAAACAGAGACCATTTCCCCCAGCACGTTGAGTAAAAGAGAAAAAAGAATGCCAAGAAAAAGGGCACCTGGGTGTAACAGGAGCTTTAAAAACCCCTTTTTTTCCAAGTGAACTCAATTTGGCCGCACCATACGGAGGGGGGAAACGCTACCCAGGTCTTACTGTGTTGAGGGAAGGGTGGAGTTCCACACTTCCCCTTCCATCCTGCTCAGCACACAGTTTTTTGTTCTGCCCATCAGGGCATTTTAAAACCCGCTGTTAATAGATGACGGACGCCAGCCTGGGCTCCACCCACCCACTTAACTCCGGCCCGGGGCTGCGTGGGAAAGGACAGGTAAGTCAATGTCCAGTTCAACTAAAATGGGGGTTGAAAGACTCCTTTTTTCCGGCACTTTTTTTAAACTGGGGTCAGACAGGTTTAAAAAGGTCATACTGGGCCGGAAGGTAAAATCAATGTCCAGCAACAAAATGGGGGGTTAAAGACTCCTTTTTTTTCCGGGACTTTTTAATCTGGGGTCAACAGGGTTTAATGGGCATACTGCGGGCCCGGACAGGATAGCAATGTCCAGTAAAATAAAATGGTGGTTGAAAGACCCCTTTTTTTTTTGGGACTTTTTTTAAACTGTGGGTCAACAGGTTTAAGGGGCATGTGGGTCCAGGACAGGGTTTTGTCCAAAGTCCATTCAACAAAATGGTGGGTTGAAAGACTCCTTTTTTTCCGGCACTTTTTTAAACTCGGGGTCGACAGGTTTATTCAACTGCGGTCCAGGGCATTTTAGTCAATTCCAGGAAAAAAAATGGTGGTTGAAAACCCTTTTCCGCACTTTTTAATCTGGGGGTCAACAGGTTTAAAAGTCATGCTCGGGCCAGGACAGGGTTTTCAAAGTCCATTCAACTAAAATGGGGGTTCAAAGACACTTTCTTTCCGGGACTTTTTTTTAAACTGTGGGTCATGCAGGTTTTTTGGGGCATGCGCGTTCCAGGACGGGAATTTCCCAAATTTCCTTTTCAAGTAAAATGATGGTCAAATAATACCCTTCTGGCAAAATTTTTAATTTGTGGGGGAAGAGGTTTTTAAGGGGCATCTGTGGTACAAGACAGGGGTATAATGGTGTGTGACTTTTTTTCTGTGGCTTTTTTTAGCCTAAGTGTTTGTGCCTAAATGTAGAGGTATCCATTGTCTGTTGGGGCTGTTAATTCAGCTTCTCCACCCTTTTTGGGTGTAAAATGAAGTGTTGTTGCTCCCCTAGATTTTAATGGTCATTGGAGATGATCGACTATCGACTATCGAAAAACCCTTATCGAGGGTCCGACACGACTATCGCCCGATTCGATAGCCAACGAAATTGCCACACTTACTTGACCAGTCTGTTGACCGTTAAGGGTGAATCATGGGATGACCCACAGCTAGGTATGTGCCCAATATATTCGCCCCTGAGGTTGTGGGAAATGTTGCCCCAAAATAGGAGCTTTTCACCCCGGAGGGACCGGGGTCATTAGAAACCCAGGGGCTTTATAGAGGGGGAGGATGTGAAAAAGGGTGACACAGGAGTTGTCTGTTTCCACTAATAAGTCATCCTGGTAAGACGTGCCACCAAGAGCCGGGGTTTGGTGGGGGGAGCCAATTGTTATCTGTAGCAAAACTAGGGCTACGCTGTATATACATGGCTGATATCAGCCTTTTTTGGTTGGGTTTCCCCCGGGAACAGCGCAGATTGGGGGGGCTTTTCCCCCCCGCGCCCGGTCTCCGGGTTCCTGTCGGGTTTTTGGGCCAGTCTTGGATGGCAAAAAAACCTGTCTTCCCGGTGATCGGGGGCGGGCCTGCTACCTGGGTTTTGGGGCACAGAGCTGGAGCAGGGGCCCGGGCCCCCAAGAGGCGAGGGAAGCCTACCCCTTGGGAGTCGGGTGCATTGGGTACGGACGCGTCCAGGCCAGGATAGAGAGGCTAACGTGGTTGTAGGGCCGACGGCCGGGGGTTTTTTTTTTTGTATTTTTTTTGTTTCATTGCCTCACTAAAACTGGCTGAGGCCCTGTTAAACTGGGGTCCGTGTCTTGGGGCCAATTCCGCCTACAAAAGACGGGGATCCGTACTAATACCCCCCGGGCGGCCCGGGGGGCATCTGGATGCAAGCGAAGCCTACACCATAAAGGAGGAGAAGTGAAGATCTCTGCGCCCCCTTGGGAGTTTTGAAAAGGCCACCAAAATGGTCAGTCAGGACGAGGCATTGTCAGCATGAAATGTGGGCATATTTTTACAGAACAAGCATTAGGCACTCTGCACACAGGCCCACAGGATGGAGGGGGAGGATGCAGACAAGAGCCTTTCTCGCCATCGGGTGCAGAAGGGCCTTACTGTTTCCCAATTTTTAAGGTCTTTTTGAGGTTTTTGGGTTTTCTAGTCCAGGGGAGGTACGGGTGGAGTTTAGCTCACAGAGTACAGCGCAGAAGCAGCCAGGGGTCGAGATGGCAGGATGAGAAAGTGGAGGAGGGGAAGAGGAGGGGAACAATTACCTTTATTAAGAGATTGTCACAGTTTCAGGAGGAAAGGAAAAGGGTTTTGTGCTCCTTGACCCCCGAGGCTTTGGGGTTTCCGGCATCACTCACACATAGTCTTGGGTGCTACATTACCTTTTAGCTAGCCACGCACAAGGCAAACAAAAGAAAGAATTACGGGGGGGCCACCCTCCCTTTATCCACTTACAAGACAAAAAAGGGGGGGGGAATTTCCTTCCTGCCACCATACAAATTGACAGTAAATGCAGAATTTGAACAGTGCTCAATACCAACTCAAAAATTGTTGCGTCTCTTCACATTCTAATGTCACAGTTTAATAACGCAGTAAAGTGCCAAAAAACACACAGACGGGTTTTGTAAATTCCTTTTACACAGAGCAATTTTTTGGATTCTAAGTCTTTTGTGGGTTGTGCCTGCAAAAAATTGATCTCATGCGTATATGTTTAAAATTTTTTTGGAAACAAGGGTTTCTGCGCTTTGAAGTACTGCCAAACAAAAGATACTTTTAAATTTCCCTTAAATTTCCCCCCCCAGGGTGATCTGTGCATAGATCTGTCAGGGGAAAAGTAAACAGCTAGCTACCAAAGCAAGCCCTCTCATTTCAAGCTAACATTCTCTTTTAATTCTCTGGGGGTTCCTGCACAAAGTGCCCTTTAGGGAAAACATGTCTTTTCTTAAGCTTTGCAAATAAACACAAAAAGAAAAAAAGTGCTGAAAAAGTTTTAAATGGCAATCTATGAAGGGAAAAATTCGTTTTGGATTTTCACTCAGATTTTTACTATTGTAACTGCTGTAACTTTTTCAAAAAAAAGATATTTTGTTTTACCCCAGAAAAAATGCATAGCAAAAAGTCTAAATGTTTTTGTTTGGGTTTAAACAGAGTGCAGTACTAAAGGACACTATCATTTTCAGTTTGGGGATGTTTCCATAGCTTTTTTTACTCCCTGTAAACATATGCTTTTCTTAAGTTTTGGAAACCGTCGCTTACCGCAACCACAGACCCAAACACTATCTAATAAATTGCAATTTGAGTTTCATTTCTTTTTTTAGAAACATGCATTGGAAACACAAAGTGATCGCCGATGCGTTTTCCCCACTCCATCTTTGGGGGGCGTTTCCAAAAATTGACATTCAATTCGGTCTGAAAGAAGCGAGGAACAAAATGAAGGGGGAACCTACTGCACTAACATGCATCCCAAAAAC
>JAODAL010073517.1:0-14711 GCA_025379985.1 Phyllomedusa bahiana
CTAAAAACACACGGCCGCTAGATGACAGCGGCAGTTCTGGACTTACCGAGTGACCCCTGCTGCAACGTCCCCTTGCTGTGCTGTGACCTGTGCCTGCTCCAGGAATGTTTGTGCCACTCGCATGTGAAGAGCCTGCCACCTCTCTGTCTGACATACTGTTTGTTCAAAAATGTACAGACTCTGTTTAATGAAGATATCTGTATATGATAAAAACACACCCTGTATTTGACTCCAAATGAACCCACTAAGAAGCTTGGGTAACCCTTGGATATAAATTGTGCTCCACAAATGGCCAGGAAAAATTTACTTGTATGTGCCGTTTAAAAACACTGTGTATTTTACTGAATATAAAAGCACAAACAGGCTTAATTAACCTTCGGATATGAATTATGCTACAGCCAAAATTTCTTCTTTGGCGGTGAAAAACAACGTTTCTTTTACTGAGTACAACTGCAGAAAAATACTTAGTTAACCCTTGGATGTAAATTGCGCAAAAGAAATGTGCTGCCAACAATTACCAGCTTTGTAGCGTGTTAAAACGGCGTGTATTTTACGGAACACAACAACAGAAAAACTCGTAATTAACTTTCGGATATGAATTATGTTACAGCCAAAATTTCTTCTTTGGCGTTGAAAAACAATCTTTCTTTTATTGAGTACAACTGCAGAAAAATACTTAGTAAATCCTTGGATGTAAATTGCGCAAAAGAAATGTGCTGCCAACAATTACCAGCTTTGTAGCGTGTTAAAACGGCGTGTATTTTACGGAACACAACAACAGAAAAACTCGTAATTAACCTTCGGATATGAATTATGCTACAGCCAAAATTTCTTCTTTGGCGTTGAAAAACACAGTTTCTTTTAGTGACCACAACAGCAGAACAACGCTTAATTAACCCCTGGATCTAAATTGCGCAAAAGAAATGAGCAACCAAAAATTAAGTGGGATTTGGATTGTAAAAACGCTGTTTCTTTAACTGAATACAGCAGCAACAACCGGCTTAGATAACCCTTGGATATTCAATGTGCTCAAGAACTTAGCAGATAGCATTAAAATGTATATGCAGCTGAATTGGACGCACACTGGACTTCAATTCCAAAACCCCACAAAATCAGAATTAGAACGTAAGAGAAGCAGTCTCTGAGAAAAGCTGTGACACCCCCCAAATCGCTGTATAAAAGTAAGTTCTTTAGTATGAGATATCATGAGCAGTATAAGCAGCAGCAGCAGCAGCGGCTTCCCTACAAAGCACAGTGAAAGCAGTGTGAACTGCCAGTGTCGCGCCCGGACATATATAATGCAGTGACGTCACAGAATCTCTGATTGGCTTCATCTCTGCACATGTCATTTAGGGTCTTCCTTTCTTCCTCCCAGAGTTCTTTGCCCCATGTAACGCCATGTGCTTGCAGCCATTTTATAAATTAAAAACACACTTCGTTCACGTGAAGTACCCCAAACTTCGACTTCGTTCAGAATCGAAGTTTTCCTGAAATTCTAAACAAATTCCACTTCGTTAGAATCAATTCGCCCATCTCTAATTATATTGTAATGGTTATTGAATATTTACTTTCACACAATCACTTTATGTTTTGTAAAAAGTTCTTTTTGCAAAAAACCGGAGCTTCAACGGGAGCTAAGTTCTCTACGTCCTTAGCTAGTTAGCTAGGAGTGTTACGTATTTACAAAGGACAACCCTTTTGCAGAACAGATACATTGGTACGGTAGTTACATTGATGACGTCATTGTCATCTGGAAGTCAAGTGTAGTGGCTGTGCCGTACTTTGCCTTTTATCTAATTAATAATGCTTTTGGTTTGTGTTTTGCTCGTCAGTATCGTGTAACACATATGGAGATGGGCGAATCGGGTCTAATGAAGTGGAATTCGTTTAGAATTTCAGGAAAACTTCGGTTCTGCACGAAGCCGAAGATTAGGGTGATTTGCGAGAACGAAGCATGTTTTTAAATGCTAAAATGGCCGCAAACACATTGCGTGACATCGGGAAGAGAACTCTGGGAGGAAGAAAGGAAGACCGCAAATGACATGTGCAGACATCAAGCCAATCAGAGACCGGCGGGCTTCTGTGACGTCACAGCACTATAAGTACGGACACCATGCTCGCTACTCACTTCTCTCCTTGTGCCGTGACATGCAGCAGCAGCAGAGATCTCACACAAAAGAAATTGCTTTTAACAGCGATTGTGGGGTGAGGGGGGGAGGTGTCACTGCTTTTATCAGAGACTGCTCCTCTTCCATTATCATTTTTATTCAGTTTGTGGGGTATTGTAATTCAAGACCAGGGTGGGTCTAATTCTGCCCCATATACATTTTAATTCCATCTGGCCATTTCTGGAGAGCATTGAATATCCAAGGGTTAATTAAGCATGTTTGTGCTTTTACATTCAGTAAAAAACACGGTGTTTTTAAACGCCACATACAAGTAATTTTTTTCTGGTCATTTGTGGAGTGCAATTTATAGGCAAGGGTTAATTAAGCGTGTTTGTGCTTTTATATTGAGTAAAATACATGGTGTTTTTAAACGCCACATACAAGTAAATCGTTCCTGGTCATTTTTGGAGCGCAATTTATAATCCAAGAGTTAAATAAGCCTGTTACTGGTTTTATATTGAGTCAAATACACAGTGTTTTTAAACGCCACATACGAGTAAATTTTTCCTGGTCATTTCTGGAGCGCAATTTATCTACAAGGGTTAATGAAGCGTGTTTGTGCTTTTATATTCAGTAAAATACACTGTGTTTTTAAACGCCACATACACGTAAATTTTTCATGGTCATTTCTGGAGCGCAATTTATCTACAAGGGTTAATGAAGCGTGTTTGTGCTTTTATATTCAGTAAAATACACAGTGTTTTTAAACGCCACATACAAATACATTTTTCCTGGTCATTTGTGGAGCGCAATTTATATCCAATTGTAATTAAGCGTGTTTGTGCTTTTATATTGAGTAAAATACACAATGTTTTTAAACGCCACATACAAGTAAATTTTTCCTGGTCATTTCTGGAGCGCAATTTATATCCAAGGGTTAATTAAGCCTGTTACTGGTTTTATATTGAGTCAAATAAACAGTGTTTTTAAAAGCCACATACAAGTAAATTTTTCCTGGTCATTTCTGGAGCGCAATTTATATCCTAGGGTTAATGAAGCGTGTTTGTGCTTTTATATTCAGTAAAATGCACTGTGTTTTTAAACGCCACATACAAGTACATTTTTCCTGGTCATTTGTGGAGAACAGTTTATATCCAAGGGTTAATTAAGCGTGTTTGTGCTTTTATATTGAGTAAAATACACAGTGTGCTCCATGAAGTGCGGCATGAAGTATTAATAAAAAAATCATTTTTATTAAGTGTAAAACATTATCAGATAAAGAGCAGAACCCTTCTTTACAAATAAAGTAGTTAAAAACCCGAACAACGCGTTTGTCGCCGAGACCGGCTCTACATAGGGAAATGCAATAGAGAGAATCGACGGGAAATAAAGTAATTCAAATTGTTTAAGCTATTCTCATTGGTCGGCATAAACCAGCCAATCAGAATAGGAGCGACAATGTCCCATTATAACCTATGGAGGAGAATTGACCAATCAGAATAGGAGTGACAATGTCCCATTATATCCTATGGAGAAAAATTGACCAATCATATTCAAAGGCGGGACAGTTCAAATACAGTAAAAATGCAGAAACGCGCTGATTGGTTGAAGCGGCGGGGGCTCATCCAGCTTAGCCAATCAGAGCGCGAGCTACTTTCTCATAGAGTTCTATGGGGAAAAGAAATTCTGAGCGCGCTCTGTGATTGGCTAAGTTAAAAGAGGCGCCGTTATTTGGACCAATGGGAGAGCGAGCGACGCTCCTATGGGTTTTCTAATGCAATCAGAAATCAAACTGTACATGGCCGAAATCAAATTATAACACTACGAAGTTGTCCCCGATGTGTAATATAAAACGAATAATAATATGGGGTAACAAAAAAAAATATTAAATCAATAAAATCATGTTTATTTCTTTATTTTCGTTAGCCAAGGATCAATAGCATGGGTGCAACGAAGATAAAGAAATAAACATGATTTTATTGATTTAATAAAAAACAGGTGTAAAGCCCGATCATACATGTCGCCCACAGTGTTTTTAGATGCCACATACAAGTAAATTTTTTCTGGTCATTTGTTTAGTGCAATTTATATCAAGGGGTTAATTAAGCATGTTTGTGGTTTTATATTCAGTAAAATACAAAGTGCTTTTCTATACCCAGACAGAAAATTCTTTCTGGGCATTTTTGGGGGCATTTTTTTACCAAGGGTTACCCAAACCTGTTAGTGGGGTTTAATTTTTCAGTCCAAAAAAAGGGTGTGTAATTTTTCTATAAAAAATCTTTATTAAACAATCTTTAAATTTTTGAAAAAAACAATTTTCAGACGAAGGTACAGGGCCGTCACCTGCGATGGGAGAGGAACAAACATTCATTGGAGCAACCAGGTCGCATCACATTAAGGGGACTCGCGCGGGTGACTCAATGAGGCCCAAAAGCCGGGCTGTAGCGGCCGTGTGTTGATCAGCAACCCCAAAGGGTTTTTGATTGGTAGTAGGTCATCATTAAAACCCAAAGACATCTGACAAAACCAGCCAACATTTGGTAGTTTGGGCAGAACAACTTTATTGGCAAACCCGGGAACAGGTCAGGGGCCCCCCCACCTGTCCCCCAGCCCCCCTGTCCCGTTTTGGGGCCCTTCAGCCCCCGAGAACTATATGTGGTTGGGCCAGCGCCCCATAAAGGAGGACAAACAATTTTTAGGACAGTCAGCAGCTACTTGGCAACGAAAAGGGGGGGCAGACATCCCCCCCTTTTTTGGTATTGATGTGGAGAGTGACATGGGGGGTTTTTTTGGCGAGCGGTCCCCTGCTACCCAAAACCTTGAGGGGACAGCAGTGATTTTTCAAACCTATGAATATAAATGTGGTGGTTTTAACCCGTTTCGCGTTACCCAGTTTTTTTTTTAAATGCCGTATGGAACTTGAAAGAAGGGACCAAAACAAAGGGAAAGTTTTATTTTGATTTTGGCCATTTTTTAATTCAGTACAAGACGGAATGGGGCAGAATAAAAAAAACAAAAGCTGCAAAACTGGCTATGATGAATTTTCATATGAAGAATGTAAAACGTAGTCCAACTTACAGAAAGTAAAAAAAGCAAGTCCCTTTTGGGGGCCCTCCCCTTTACGGGGAACAAACTACATCCACACGATTTCAAGTGGGTTTTTAAGAAAGCCCGTTTATAAACGTTCATTTTTTTCATGAAAAATAACATAGGTAAAAGGAAAAGTTTGCTGAACTTTATCAGGGGCCACATCTATGAAAAGGTTTTGGTCTAAAACTCACTTTTTTCCCCACAGAAACCTATAGGCAAAAAAGTGAGTTTTAGAACAAAACCGTTTCATACATGTGGCCCTAGGTGTCTAGATTTTGAATGCTGTGGAAATTCTTTAGCTGTATTTGTAATGGAAAAGGCTCCTCACACAACTGCCTCCAAGACTATAAAATAAATATTAATAATAATAATCTTTAGAGCCTATAGAGAAAGCGTTTCCTTCCGCCTCGTCTGTCATATCCATGTACCGTACCTCTTGTCTCCGTCCCTTGACCACGAACCATTGCCGCCTGTCCTGACCTTACCGCTTGTCCCCGACTCCGAGTTTGCCTTACGATTTTGTACCACGCTACACCTCGGCTGCCACCGCAAGCAAGTCACCTGGTAGACTTGGCCGCAGCAAGTCCATCCCGCTTTGCGGCGGGCTCTGGTGAAAACCGGGACCTATTTAGATCCCGCTCCTTGGCGTGGCTATTGCCATCGCTTGCGGTGGTCCATTGGATCCACTACCGCTGTCAGTGACAACATGAAGCAGTGGAATGACGTTATTTATCCCGTAGTCCTGGCAACTGACAAATAACGTGTCCGCATGAAAGGGCCTGAGCAGGCAGCAGGTGTCACGCATGAGCTGCCACTGGCCGACATTAAAATTACACAGGGGTGTACTCCTGTCCGCTTGGATCATCAATAAATCATTAATTATGAATTCTCTGTTCATAGAATCGTTCCAACATATGGAGGCTGGAATTCCAATGTTTGGAAATGTCACATATCAGCCTATGTTGGGGAAGGCCGGTCTACCGCTGCAGCTTAAGGAGGGTGTGCTTGGCGGTGTAAGAACGGCTGAAGTGCATGCAAAGTTTCCTGGCCATTTTTAGAATGTCTTGCAGATGGGTGTAAGACTTGAACAACCAGATTGAACATGTATACCATGCAGGGAGCATGGCTCAGCCCTCCTCCTACGCAGCGCAGACACCATGTTCTTTCCATCGTCTGTCACAATGGTTCTCATTTTCAGTTGTCGCGGAGAAAGCCACAAATCTATGTCATCTTGCCTGACCAGGAGCATTTCCTCCCGTGTGTGACTTTGTTCGCCCAGGGGAATACTCCTGTCCACTTGGATCATCAAAAATCGTTAATGGCCTTTCTCTGTTCATCAATTTTCCCCTGTTCATAAATTTCCCTGTTAATATATTTATTCCTGTTCATCAATTTCCCCTGTTCATCAGTTCAATCATTTCCCCCTGTTAATATATTTATTCCTGTTCATCAATTTTCCCCTGTTCATAAATTTCCCCCTGTTAATATATTTATTCCTGTTCATCAGTTCCTGTCTGCCCGTGTACCCGACCTTTCTGCTACATTACCTGACCTCGAATCTCCGCTGCCTACCCTGACCTGTTGGCCTGACCTTTGACTACGAGTTTCGTCTTATGATTCAGTTCCTCGCTGCGCGTCGGCTGCCACCGCAAGCTAGTCGTCCCAGGGGTAGCGACCTGGTAGGACTTCCGCCGCAGAAAGTTCATCCTGCCTTGCTGCGGGCTCTGGTGAAAACCGGGACCTACTTAGACCCCCGCTCCCTGGCGTGGCTGCTGCCACCACTTGCGGTGGTCCAGAGGAGCCACTACCCGCGCCGTTACAATGAAAGAAGTGAATGCCAAGTTTCCTGGCCAGTTCTTGGAATGGTGCAGAGTCCACCACTTGAAAAGGGAGGGACTGCAGTACCAACCAACTTGGGACAGGAGCATGATCAGCTTCTGCACTTAGGGATGGCTAGACACATATTGCTGTCTCTTGGTAATCGTCTCGGTGAACGACTGCTGGCACCATGAGTGCCGAGGAGCAGGAGTATCTGGACCGGTAGATGATGCAATAGACAGGGAATTGTCTTCTGCAGAGGTAGTGAAGCCTTGAATGTCTGAAATGGGAGGCATGCCACTGGGTGCTGCTGCTGTTTGGACAGGATGGACCACCACATTTGAAACACGTATGGTGACACTGCATGATGTTGATGCAGGGGCCCGTGGTCCCCAACGTTGGGGGCCCCCGGGTCATGCTTTACTTTCTGCCCACAGATTCTACTTAAAATTTAATGTTCGCCTCCTCGGGTTGTTCGTCAAAAAATTTTGAGACCCCTGGGTTTAAACCAAAATTTTATCAAAAAAATTTTTTGAAGCTCCCCACGATTTCAACGTGATCTAAAAATCGGGCAGTCCTATCTATCTTTACCCCCAATCAAGCCAATCGGGCCTCTCACCTTGGTAAACCCCCCTCCAAAAATTCAAGAAAAAAATAAAAAACCCCCAAAACCTCCCAAGCGGGCCCTTCTTTTTGGGCACCCCTATGAGAGGGGGCGGGGACAGAAACCCAAAATGGAAGAAACCCCTTCCTTCCCAAAAAAGGTTAAAATCAATTTTAAAAACCCAAGAAATAACAAAAGTTTTTTTGCACAAAAAAAACATTTCTGACAAAACGTAGGGCAAACCGGGGGGCCACTGGGCAGGGCTGCGGCACACATGTAATTTATACAGACCCGTGAGAAGCCGAAGGGCTCGATTAGAGGAAAAGGATAGCAAAAGGACTGCCCGTTTTTGGAGATCTTTTTGAAAGTCGTGGTATTTAAAAACATCTTTTGATCAAAAAAAGTGAACCGAGAGTCTAAAAGGGTTTTTTTCAATTTTATGATAGATAGCAAAAAAGGCTTCTTTAAAAGGGGTTTCCACGTGTGTATTGCCCTTTTTTCAGTAGTGTGCCGGGTGGAGGCGGTCCCGTGTGTGTACATGGGATAATTACATGTGTGCCGCAGCCCGCCAAATGGCAACCCAGGGGTTTTCAAAACGTTTTTTTTAAAAAATGTTTTTTGTGGGCAAAACATACGTTTTTACTTTGGGGTACAAATTTATTTTTAACCTATATGGGAAAGGGAAAAGGGGTTTCTTCCATTTTTTGGGTTTTCCGTCCCCGGGCCCCCTCCAAAGGGTGCATAAGAAGGGGAGCTTTCCCGGTTGGGGGGGTTTTTTTTTTTCTCTCCCGAAAATGGGGTCGGTTTTACCCCGTGAGAGGCCTGATTTTGGTTTGATGAAGGTAAAAATAGCAAAAGGACCGCCTGATTTTGAGATCACGTTGAAATCTTGGGGGGAGCTTAAAAAATCTTTTGATCCAAAAAAAGTGAACCGAGATTTTCAAATTTTTTCATGTAAGATTTATTAGAAAAAATGCTTCTTTAGGGGTTTTCCCCGTATGGGATTTTCCCTTTTATTTAAAAAAAATGGCACAAACCCGAGTAGGTGATTTTTAAAACCCCCAAAGCCCCCCGGGAATTTAAAAGACTGTTTAACCCCCCGCTGAAAGTGGGGAGTTTCCCCGTGCTGCTTTCTTTCTTGGACCCTGCAAAGTGGGTGGGATTAAAAACGTGGCCGTTTGGGGTCCCAAAAATCGCCCGATGCCCCCCATGGCGACCCCCGGCCACGCTTTCGACTTAATCTGCGCCACTGCCTGACTCTGCCGCTCTCTTCCCCAAAATGATAATGATGAAGCCCTTGACACTTTTGGTCGGGTCAGCTTATTGCATCACAGGGTTTTAAAAACCCACCATATGCGGTAACACCCAACTTTAAATCTCCCCCCAACATTAACTCCTACTGCCAAGATCCAAGATTGCGTCCCCCCAAATCCCCTTCTTCTCCTCCCATCCCTAAAACAATGTAAGAAAACGATGCTTTTAGGGGAGACAGTGGGTAGTCGAGGGGAGGGAACCCGAGGGGGCCCAAATATCCCCGGAAAAAGGGGGCACAATGGCTGGATGGGGTGAATTTTCCATTTTGGGGCACTTTATGCCTTGTTTTTAAAAGGGCACCTTGCCTTGTCCTAGCCTTGCTTGCTTCACCCGGCTCCAAGTGCGATCGACACATCAATTAGTGTTTGCCTGTCACCCCGCCGTCCACCCCAACGGTGTCGCTGTACAAAACCTGACTGCTCACAACTCACCCCCCATTGCAACTCACCTCACACATTTGCCCGCTTCGCAAGAAGCAGAGGAGCTTCCCCACCTTTTGCTGCCCACTGTTCTCAAATTTTTTTCCCACGTAAAATGGGCCCGAGGGCCCCAGCACATATAGTTCTTGGCTTGGAAAGCAAACAGGGCAGAGGGGGGTTTAGCACATGTGAAGCCCCTCACCCTCCCGGGCCATGCCCAAATAGGGGGTTTTGGTGACAAACCCACCGCCCCTTTGGCTGGGGTTGCAGATGTCATCTGGGAGAAAGTGATGACTAGGTGGGTCAACACGGCCGGTAAATGACACCGAATGCTGTGGCCTCGCAGGGTGCTCCGCGTGACTCCCCCCTTACTGGCGTATCTGTTGGGGGGCTGCAGGAACCTACTATTGTGTTCTTTTACGCTATGTAATCTAGCCCCCAGCTTTTTTATTTCCCCTGGCCTCAGACTTTACAGGCTGCATTCCTGCAACAGTTTTTTGTCATTTTTCCCCCATAAGTCCCAAGGAATTTTAGAGTGAAGCATTCAAACCGGGGGCTTTTTATGTGCATGTCATACTAAAACACAGCATTGATGTAGACCAAACCAAGCTCCCTCTGCATATTTAAGCATGGCACAACATTCTACAACACCCTATAGGCTCTCTGCGGCCAGGAAATAGCTGTTATTTAACGCGATTCATTGCAAATTTATTAGGGTCAAAACTAATTTTGTCTGAAAATTCGGCAAACTCGGCGAAATTAATTTTTGAGAAATTCGCCCATCTCTAAACACATATTCATTTTTTGGATACTTCTTTGCCACACAAAGCTCAGTACCCATTGAAGCCAGAAGCTGAAATGGGAGTATTGCCCACCATAGATTCCTTGTTACAGCAATAATGTTTTGAAAAAGACCAGGAGCCCATCTAACATTCCCATACATCTGATCAAGAAAGTAGGTAAAAACACTTGGAAGCTTGTACAGGATTTAAGGGTCATTAATGAAGTGGTAGTACCTCTCCACCCTGTAGTACTAAATTCTACTATCAAATTCCCACCAACAGCACCCAATTTTCAGATGTCAATATTTGTTCAGTTTTCTTTTTCATTCCTGTACATCCTGAATCTCAGTACTTGTTTGCATTCACCTACAGGGAGCAGCAGTTCTCTTGGACACGTTTATCACAAGGCTTCTTAAACTCACCCACCATAATCAGTCAAGCACCCAGACAGAATTTGGCAGGGTTAAGGGTGCCCCAGGGGTGTACCCTGATTCAGTATGTAGACAATTTCCTTCTGTGTCCTCTCACAAAGAAGGATAGCCTTGTGGACTCACAAGTTCTGCTTGAATTTCTTGCAGACAACGGACATAAAGTCTCGAGACAGAAATTGCAGTTATGTAAAGGCAAGTGGCGACATGTCCCAACATGCAAACAACGTTTTTTTGGTCCATTTTGCACCCAAAACACTTTAGATGCCATATTCTCGTTGTAAATGAACTGTTGTACACCAAAACTAGGCACATTATACGCATGGCATGACACATTGTAATGCTCTTAAAAATTATTACATACACTGGTAAAGATATGTTATGCGCCTCCTTAATGCAATGCGCCCATTGAGGCGCATTACATACATTACCAATGATATGCTATGTGCTGCGATATGCACAATGTGCCTTTTAAGGCGCATTATGTTTACAATGTAAGGTATACCTGACGCCACTTCCGGTACTTCCTGACGCAGTTTACACTAAAACGCCTAAAACCTGCAGTGGCTCCTCCAATTTTCGGACATGTCACCTAAGGTGACTTACATTGGACACTGCCTTACACCAGGCCATAGACACCTACTACCAGAGTGGCGGCCATACAAAGGTTGACCATTCCCCTTAACAAACAGCGACTGAGAGTTTTTGGGAATGGTAGGTTATTGTAGACAGTTGATCCCTAACTACTCATTGTATGCCGCACCCCTGTATGACTTAACCAAAGATTCTGTGGCTGAGCCCTTGAAACACATTGACAAGACCAGGACAGCTTTTGAGGAGCTCAAACAAGCTCTCCTCTCAGCCCCTGCTTTAGGCTTACCAGACTACAGAAAATCTTTTCACTTCTTTGTCATGAAGTGAAAGGACATGCACAAGCAGTGTTGACACAACTTCACATTGAAGCTAACAGACCAATAGCTTACTACAGTGCCCAGCTAGACCCAGCAATAAAGGGAATGCATGCATGCTTTAGGCTGTAGCGGCTGCTACATTTGCTGTAGAGAAAACTGCCGAATTAGTCTTAATGCACGGTCTGAATGTCTGGGTACCCCATTTTGTGTATGCACTTTTGAATTGCCACCGAACTAGACAAGACACACAGGCTAGACTCACTAGGTGGGAACTGGTTCGCCTTCAGCCTAGTCACATCCAGTTACACCCATGTTCCAAATGAACCCTGCTACCTTGTTGCCACATAAGGTTCAGAGAGAGGAAGAAAGTCCCTCTTAAGCTATGCCAAAGTAATTGCTACACTATTGGAAGCCATACACCTTCCCAAAAAAATTTGTAAATATGTGGTAAACTGTCAAGTCCAGACCACAGGTTATGATTTCATAATAAAAGAGAATTTCAGAGCTGATAAAGCTGCAAAGGAAGCAGCCAGAAAATTGTAATGTTGAATTGTTGTCACTGAAAACTATTGTTGTAACTTTTCCAGATTTTGACACTTTCGTTATACAATTGTTCTCCACTGGACAAAGGGTGCACCCAGAATTCACATGGCCTATGGACTGACAGTGAAGGTAAACCAGTGGCCACAAAATTCATTTCCCCCAAAGATATACTGCCCGGGGTTTTAACCCTCATTGTGGTAAACCCCGATGCGAAATTTGTTTTTCACATACTGGTGTGCACCTGGGTTCACTGTGATTGCAGAAAGGAAGTGTCTGTCATGCCAGAAATGCCTCCAACAAAATGCTGTAGGAGCAGTGAAAACCTCACCTTCACATCTCCCATTGACCACGAGCCCTTTTCCAGACCCAACGGTAGACTTTATACAGCTACCCCGGTAGGAAGGTTACTGTATTTCTGGTATGTGTTGTTTAATTTTAACTGGGTTTTGGCATACCCAAAAACTGCATCCCAGGCGGCTGACACAAAGTGCTAAAATCTGCAAGAATTTTTATGAGATAATATACCCCAGGTTTTTTTCTAGTGCCTGCATTTTGGTAATTTTTTTTTTAAAACCATTTGTGTATGTTAAAATGCCCATACACCCCAGGTAGGGGGATGATAGAAAATGCAATGTCCCTTTAAAGGGAAAAATTGAAAAACTGCAAAAAGAGGATAGGTGGTCAACGCTTTACCTCTTGTTTTATGGGGAATACAATCACCGGGGGTACTTCAATTGTCCCCATTAAGAGGGTGAATCATTCAAAACGAATGGAATTCATTTAGAGTTTCAGGAAAACTTCAATTCTGAACGAAGTCGAAGTTTGGGGTGATTTGCGGGAACTAAGCATGTTTTTAATTGATAAAATGGCTGCAAGCACATGGCTTTATATGGAACAAAATAACCGGGAGGAAGAAAAGAGTAAACCCCAAATACATGTGCAAGATGAGCCAAACAGGACCGGCTGGGAATCTGGACTCACCGCACTATATAACTGGATGCGACCGGCATTCACATTCCTCCTCGTGCCTGTTTGAGCTGCGCCTCCGAAGCTAGATTCACACCCAAAAAAAAAGAACTTTTTATACACTATTTGGGGGGAATGGGGGGGTCACGCTTTTCTCGAGACTGCTTCTTTACTTTTAATTTTGATTTTTTGGGGTATTGGAATTGAAGTCCAGTGTGGTCAAATTTCAGCTGCTAACATTTTAATGCTATCTGCATCATTAAAAAACCTCGTTTAAACACGCCACATAGCTGTTAATTTTGGCTGCTCATTTCTTTGCGCAATTTTTCCCAAAAAGGTTTAATTAAAGTGTTTTTCGCGTTGTGTCATTAAAAGAAACAGTGTTTGTCAACGCCAAAAAAAAATTTTGCCTGAAATAATTCAACCGAAGGTAAATTAATGTTTTTCTGCTGTTGTAGTCAGTAAAATACAGTCTTTTTAAGCCCCCACATACTGTTTAATTTTTGGCGGCTCATTTATTTTGCGCAATTTTATCCAAGGGTTTTTTAAATGTTTTCTGCTTTTTTTAGTCATAAAAAAAAACAGTGTTTTTCAACGCCAAAGAAGAAATTTTGCCTGTAGCCTAATTTTTATCCGAAGGTTTTAAATTTAACCCCCTTTGCGTTTTTTATATTCAGGGTTTTTAAAAGGGGACATACAAGTACATTTTTCCGCCCATTTTTTGGAGCGCAATTTTTTTCCAAGGGTTACACAAATTTTTTAGTGGGTTCGTTTTTAGTCCCCCAAAAACAGGGGTGGGGGTATTTTTTCATTACAATATCTCATTTTAAAAAGATCTGAAATTTTTGAAAAAACAGTATGTAGCAGAGGGGTAGGTGGGAGGCTCTTCACATGCGAGTGGCAGTGGCACAAACATTTCCCGGACAAAGGGACAGGTTGCAGCCAGTAAAGGGGGACGTTGCGAGGGGGACTCGGGGAAACCGAATGCCGGTGTCTCTAGCGGCCGTGTGTTGACCAAACCCAAGGTTCTTGATTGGGTTTATTAGGGTTTACACTTCCCCCAATGACATTACAACCCCACAAGAGTCGGGTTGGGACCGTCAGAGACAACCCTTAGTTGGGATGGCCCGGGCGGTCAGCGGCCCCACCGTCCCCAAAACCCCCCTCTGCCCATCCCGGTTTCCCTCAGCCAGAAAATCTACATGTGTTGGGCTCAGCGCTACATCAGTGGGATGAATAATTTGGGAGGGCAGCGCAGCCACTTGGCACGAAGAAATGGGCCCAAAATCCCCTATTCTTTTCAGTAGGGAACAAAGTAAGATGTGGAGAGTGGCATGGGAGGGCATGTTTGAAAGGTAAGCCTCTGCATACCAACCATTGAGGGGGGAAGAGTGAAGATCAAACAAAATGATGATAAGAGCCCACCGCATTTTAGCCGGGGGAAGCAAGGGCTTTATCATCGTCAGGGGAAGAGGGCGCCGCTTGCGCATAAAGGCAGCGGCGCGCCCGCAAGTGGATAGTGTGGCCGTGATCAGCAGGGTACAGCAGTGCGTGGTCAGGGCCAAGCGGCCCTGGGGTAGAAAAACTCCTTTGCAGGCCCCAAAAATTCGGCACAGGGGCTCGCGAGGCAGCGGGTAGTAGCACCCGTTTTTTCGGGGCGTTGGCTAAAAAGAGCTAATTTTGGGGGGTGGCAGTTCTTTGCAAAACACCCGGGAGGGGAAAAAAAAT
>JAODAL010073518.1:0-14710 GCA_025379985.1 Phyllomedusa bahiana
ATGTGAGTGGAGTACAAGCAGAGCAAAATGTTTACAAAATGTGCATTGCTTTTCGGAGTTGAGCCGCGCTGTCAGTCACCCCGTTGCTGGAACAATCCTTGCAGCCAGCAGTCATTAAGGCCTTAATTAATTTCTCTCATCCCCTGTGGCTGGCAAATTCCGAAAATTTTTATTAAATTCCAAAGTTTTATAAAAACTACGCCCGAAAAACTCGCGGCGAGAAGAGAGAGAGGCGGGAAAAAAACCTGGGGAACTTTTGCAAACGGGGGAAAAGTTTCAGCCGCGTTCCCCGAATTTCCCCCTCGGGTTTATTTTAAAATTTCCCGCAGAAGTTAATTATTTGTTAAAAACTTTTGAAGACAAAAGTTTTTTTTTGCCGAAAATGTTCTTTTTTCAGGAAAAGCCAAAGAGGGTTTCCCCTTTTTCTCCCTTTTACCAAAATAAAAACCCAAAAACAAAATTTGTTTCCCCCTCGCCGCACTCTCCCCCCGGCGATCAGGGACAGGGAAAAGGGTGCCAAATTTTCCCCCTTTCCATCTTCCTTTCCCGTTTCGAAAACCCCCGGGGCCCGCAGGAAAACCCCATTTGCTGCGGGAGCAAACCCGTCCTTCCCTCCTCTTTCCTTTAACTTATTTATTTACTTCCATTTTTTTTTTTTTTTTCAATCCAATATTGGAAAGATTTTTTTTTTTAAATTTTAAGCCCCCCCCCCCCCCTCCAACAACAAAAAAACAAGTATGAATTAAAAGAAATTAAAATAAGGGACGGCGGCCCGCGGGTGATAGCGTTCCCAAAAAAGTTTTCCCCCGTAGCCCCCGATTTGGAAATTTTTTGGCTTTTGCCGCCAGGGTTGATTGGGGAAACCCCGCGCCCCCCACTAATGCACTGAAAGGGGGAAAACCCTTTCCCTAAGAAAATTTTTTATTAGACAAGGATTTGGGAAACTGCATTGATGAAATTCGTCTGCCAGTTGTGGACGGTGAGGGGCCCAAAAATTCCCCAAAAAAAGGACATAAAAAAGAATTTTCTACCTGGGGGATTACTTAGACCACAACACATAAGGGTGCCTTTAAATTTTCCCCACCTCAGGGAGACCCACTCCCAACCTTTCAACTAAACCCGCCCGCCCAACCCTCATTTTACGGGAACAGAATTCCCGCTCTTTTGAGGGGGAAACTGCACAAATAAATTTTTGTTCCGCCATTTAACTCCTTTCTTTAGTGTGAAGAGAAGAGGAATCAGATCACAAAGCTGTGAAAACCTTTACACATATTTTTATTATTATTTGGAAATAAAAGGTTTTGATTCTGTAGAGTCTGTGCAATTCTTTAAAAAAGCTGACGTCCCCGTAAAATTTTAGGATAATTTTTTACTTTTTTCACATCACTTTTCTGTCCTGCAAATCTGTCATAGTGGAGGATGGAAATTTTACAAAGGCTGGGTGTCCTGCAAATCTTCATATGTGGGGGATATTGTTTAAATTCTTTTACATCCGGCTGTCCCCGCAAATCTGACATTCCCAAGTTAAGAAAAGGTTTTTGTAACATAGCTGGGTTTCCCCGCAAATCTGCCATTGTGGGGTTTTTTGTACATAGCTGACGTCCCCAAAAAACTGACTACTAAAATGGAGATTTATGATTTGCAAAGGCCCGGCTTCCTGCAAATCTGCCCAAAACAAGGGTGTTGTGTAGCCCTAGCTGACTGTCCCCGTTTAAAACTAAAAAATACTAGGGGGAGGATATTGGGGCCCCAAGTCAAAACTCAAAAATCGACAAACCCCGAGCGCCCCCTCTAAATTTTTTTAGACACTAAAATGAAAATCAAAGAGGCCTTTTGATTTGGTTTCAATGGGCCCCAGAGGGAGTTTTAGGGCCTAGACAGTTTTTTATAAATTTGGCCCATTGTTTTTACTTTCTTCACCTCACTGGGGTGCTCTGGCCCAAAACTTGGGCATACTAAGTTAGGGTATTGTTTTTTCCTTTTTCACATCACTGGCTGTCCTGCAAATCTGTCATACTAAGTGGAGGATATTGTGTTACTTCTTCACATCACTGGCTGTCCTGCAAATCTGACATTGTGGAGGATGTTGTGGAACTCCATCACATATTTGGCTAATTTTTTAAATTTGGGGGAGTTATATAACTTTTTCATAAAGCGGCTGTCCCCGAAAAATTTTACAAATTTTAAAAGGGGGAAGGGGGTAAAAACTGCTTTTACATACCTTGGGTTTTGCCTCAAATCTGGGTGTTATAAGGAAGTTTTTCAAGTCTTTCCCAAAAGCTTCGGGCCTGCAAATCTGACCATTGGGAAGAGATGAGGTTTTTATATGTCAAGTTTGTGTTTAAATCTTTCCATAAAGGAAATAACCTGTAAATTGATAAAGTAAAGGGGAAGAAAGGGTGTTTTACTCTTTCACATAGCTGGCTGTCCGCAAGTCTGATATAGTTAGGTGTGTAACTTCTTTATAAAAGGGGTTGCCCGTCCTTAAATCGACATAGAGGGGGGGGAAACCCGTATTAAATCTTTTGGGCATAGCTGGCTTTTCATCCCCATTTTAAAGGGGAGAATTTTGTCTAAAATGGGTAAAAAATAATAATAATAATAATAAAACCCCATCACTGGGTGTTTCCCGCAAATCTAACATAGTAAGGAGAGAATGTTGTGTAACTTCTTTACATAGCTGTTTTTTCCTGCCAAAAACTTAAAATAGCAAAGGGAAAAGGGTGTTGGTAAATTCCCTTTTTCCCAATCTGGCATTGTGAAGGAAATTTTTGGGAAATCCTTTACAAAAACGACAATTTCAAGGGGTTAAGGGTGGGAGTTTTGTCACATAGTTGACCATCCTGTAAATATGACATAGTAAAGGAAGGAGGTTGTGTAACTTCTTTACATGGCCTTGCGGCATGGGGGGGGAAATTGTAAACTTCTTTTCTTTGCTTTAAATGCCCTGCATACCTGGCATTTTGAGGAGATGAGGCTGTACATGCCAGTTCCGGTTTGGAAAACTTTTTTCAAACATCTAAGTGTCCTGTAAATTGACATATAAGGGAGGATTTGCGTAACTCTCCATAGCGGGCTGCCTGGTTGACATGTAAAGAATTATAAAAGTCCTTCACATGCTGTTGTCCGGGAAAATCTGTTTTGTTAGGGAAGGAAGTTGTGTAGCTTCTTTACATGGCTTGCTATTCTATAAATCTGTCATGGGGAGGAAATTGTATAACTCCTTCACATAGCTGGCTGTCCTGCACATCTAACATAGTAAGGAGAGGACACTGTGTAAATTCTTAACATCACTGGCTGTCCTTCAAATACTGAATTGGGGAGGTAGTTAAAAACTCCTTAAAAATGTGGCGCCCTAAAATTGACAAAAAAAAAGGGGGGTTGGGGCTGTTTATTGCAGATCAGAGTTTGTGTAACTCCTTCAGATAGTTGGCTGTCCTTTAAATCTGACATTGGGAAGGAAGTTGTGCAACTTCTCCACATAATCTGTCCTCAAACTGTGAGGGTTGTATGTGGCAGATCAGAGATTGTAGATGATTATCATGTAAATCTGACATAGTAGGGGGAGTAGGTTGTGTAATTCTTTCACATAGCTGGCTGTCCTGCAAGTCTGACACTGTCTAAGAAATTGTATAACTCTGTCACATAATTGGTTGTCCTGAAAATCTGGCATAGTAAGGGAAGGAGGTTGTGTACCTCTTTCACGTAGATGGCTATCCTGTAAATATAACACAGTAAGGGAAGGAGGTGTAACTTCTTCACATGGCTTGTTGTCCTATAAATCTGACATAGGGGAGGAAGTTGCATAACTCCTTCACATAACTGGCTGTCCCACAAATCTGTACAAGGGATTGTGCTCCTTAGTAGTCAAATGTCTTTGGGGGACTGCATGCAGTGGAAAAAAAGTTTTAAAAATATATATAAAAAAAATTAAAAGTTCAAAGTATCCCTTCCCTTCTCTCCTTTTTTGCATGTTACAAAAAAAAATAAAAAAAATACACATAATTGGTTTCCCTGCGTCTGTAAAAGTCCAGTGTGGTAAAATATAACACTATTCACCCTATTTGGTGAACACTATGGAAGAAAAAAATAATTCTCAAAACAAAATTGAGGGTTTTATTGTCATTTTGTGTCCGAATATAATACCAAAAAAATCTACACTTGAGTCTTCAAAAAATTAACCCTCACTCAGGTCAATTAATGGATAAACACAACAAAAACACAAAAATACAGCTGCAGCGCAAGTCAAAGAAATAGAGAATGGTTTTTTTTGTTTTTTTTTTAACGTACTAACACATAATGGAAACGTTACAAATTTGGTCTCGCCGGAATCGCACCGAGCTGCAGAATACAGATAACACATCGTTTCTACCGAAGATTGAGCTGCACAAAAACGGATTTCCAGCAAAAAAATATGCAATTACTTTTTCTTAGTACCTTCCACCCTACACAGAATTTTTTTGGGGACTTCCCAATAAACTATATGGTACAGTTAATGGCACCATAAAAAAGTGCACTTTGGCCTAGATATAGGTGGAAAAATAAAAAGTCATGGCTCTTGGAAGGAGAGGGGAAAAAATGCAGCAAAAAAAAACAAAAAAAAAACACCCGGGGTTAAATTAATGTCTACAGGTACATTAAGAATCGAGACAGGGAGGAAGAAGAGGTTAAACCCACCAACCCGGAAAACACAACGAGGGAGAACATCCAAGTCATAATTGAAGGCAGATCACGCAGTCTGTAAGTAAAGGACGAGGGAGATCATCTAAGTCATTAGGGAGGGCAGATCACACAGGCTATAAGGGAACGGAGATCATCCAAGTCTTCAGGGAGGGCAGATCAAACAAGCTGTAAGTGAGGGATAATGAGATCATCCAAGTAATCAGGGAGGGCAGATCACACAGGTTGTAAGTAAAGGAAGGGGGGAGATCATCTAAGTCATGAGGGAGGGCAGATCACACAGGCTATAAGGGAACAGAGATCATCCAAGTCATCAGGGAGGGCAGATCACACAGGTTGTAAGTAAAGGAAGGGGGAGATCATTTAAGTCATCAGGGAGGGCAGATGAAACAGGCAATAAGGGAGGGAAGATCACCCAAATCTCCAGGAAGGGCAGGTCAAACAGGTTGTGAGGGAGTTGCTGAGATTCAACCACTCAGAGTCCAATGTGCCGCAAGGGGGCCACCAAAAAATTAGTTTCTAATGAAATCAACCAATCCGGATACACCATCACAATATCACCAGAGAAAACAGATCAGGATATCAAGACAGGCAGCATTTAATTGTAAATGGGTCACAGGAAGGAGGTCAGAACAGGCGGCGTTTCATTCTAAGTAGGTCATAGGCAGGAGGTCAAGAAAGCTGGTATTCAATTATAATCGACCAGCTGAGGGTCAAGGCAGGTGGTGTTCAGTTGTAATGGGTCATAGGTAGGGGGAAGGACAGGCAGCATTCAATTGTAATCAGCTCACAAGCTGAAGGTCAGAGCAGGCTGCATTCAATCATTAGTGGGTCACAGGCAGGAGGTCAGGGCAGGCAGCATTCAATGGTAATCAAGTCAAAAGCTGAAGGTCAAGGCAGGAGGCATATAATAAAAATGGGTCACAGACAGGAGGTCAGGACAGGCGGCATTTAATTGTAATCAGCTCTCAAGCTGTAGGTCAGAGCAGGCTGCATTCAATCATAAATGAATCACAGGTAGGAAGTCAGGGCAGGCAGCATTCAATGATAATCGAGTCAGAAGCTGAAGGTCAGGGCAGGAGGCATTCAATTAAAATGGGTCACAGACAGGAGGTCAGGACAGGCGGCATTCAGTTGTAATTGGGTCACAAGCTGAAGGTCAGAACAGACGGCGTTCAATCATAAATGAATCACAGGTAGGAAGTCAGGGCAGGCAGCATTCAATGATAATCAAGTCAAAAGCAGAAGGTCAGGACAGGTGGCTTCAATTATAATTGAGTCACAAGCTGAAGGTCAGGGCAGGAGGCATTCAATCATAAGTGAGTCATAGGCAGGAGGTCAGGGCAGGCAGCATTCAATGATAATCGAGTCACAAGCTGAAGGTCAAAGCAGATGGTGTTCAGTCATAACGAGTCACAGGTAGGAGGGAAGGACAGTGTTCCTCTGTAAGTAACAGGCAGGAGGTCAGGACAGGCGGCATTCAATTGTAATTGGGTCACAAGTTTAAGGTCAGGGGATGTTCAATCATGCACGAGTCAGAAGCAGAGGGTCCGAGCAGGCAGCGGACAATTGAGGAGCCCGGAAATAAGAGGAACAGAGCGCCGGCCGTTTACGTCCACTTGTAACAGTATCACAGAGGTTACACCAGTACGAACCCTCGTAGGATTTTCGGTTCATGTGGCCTGGGATATAAGGGTCATGTAAGAAGCCCGGGAGTGTGAATTTGGAAGGTGGGGAGGAGAAATCGGGAAATACCACGTTCAGGCTCCGCGCTCGTTTCCCTTTAAGATCTCACAATCCGTTACATTCCCAGATATTGTATTAAGAGAATTGTAAGTAAAATGTTTTCTTGGGAGATGAAATCTGCAGAAATAATTATTTGCCAATTAAATGCAATCATTCCTTATATTCTGTATAGAGGGGCCGGTGGCGTCTCGCGGGGGAGCGGCATAATTAGCTCAGCGATTCCAGCTTCTTTATATGTTTAATTAGAAAGTAATTACTCTTCTCTTTAATTAAAACCTAAGATCTAAGAAGTAAGAGAGAAAGCCGCACATACAACCAGTCTGTGTCAGGATAGCCGGACTGTGCCAGGATAGCCGGACTGTGCCAGGATAGCCGGACTGTGCCAGGATAGCCAGACTGTGCCCGGATCACCGGACTGAGCCAGGATAACCGGACTGTGCCAGGATATCCTGACTGTGCCAGGATAACCGGACTGTGCCAGGATAACCTGACTGTGCCAGGATAGCCGGACTGTGCCAGAATACCCAGACAGTGCCAGGATAGCCGGACTGTGCCAGAATACCCAGACAGTGCCAAGATAGCCGGACTGTGCCAGTATACCCCGACTGTGCCAGGATACCCGGACAGTGCCAGGATAGCCGGGCTGTGCCAGGATAACCGGACTGTGCCAGGATAACCGGACAGTGCCAGGATAGCCGGACTGTGCCAGGATAGCCGGAGTGTCCCAGGATAACCGGACAGTGCCAGGATAGCCGGACTGTGCCAGGATAGCCGGAGTGTGCCAGGATAACCGGACAGTGCCAGGATAACCGGACAGTGCCAGGATAGCCGGAGTGTACCAGGATAACCGGGCTGTGCCAGGATAGCCGGAGTGTACCAGGATAACCGGAAGTGCCAGGATAGCCGGAGTGTACCAGGATAACCGGACAGTGCCAGGATAGCCGGACTGTGCCAGGATAACCGGACAGTGCCAGGATAGCCGGGTTAACCCAAAAAACGGACAGTGCCAGGGATAAACCGGAGTGTACCAGATAAAAACCGGACAGTGCCAGGCTAGCCGGACTGTGCCAGGATAGCCGGAAGTTGTTGCCCCGGATAAAACCCGGGCAGTGCCAGGATAGCCGGAGTGTACCAGGATAACCGGGCTGTGCCAGGATAGCCGGAGTGTACCAGGATAACCATACTGTGCCAGGATAACCGGACAGTGCCAGGATAGCCGGACTGTGCCAGGATAACCATACTGTGCCAGGATACCCGGACTGTGCCAGGATAGCCAGACTGTGCCAGGATAGCCGGAGTGTGCCAGGATAACCGGACAGTGCCAGGATAGCCGGAGTGTACCAGGATAACCGCTGTGCCAGGATAGCCGGAGTGTACCAGGATAACCGGACAGTGCCAGGATAGCCGGACTGTGCCAGGATAAGCGGACTGTGCCAGGATACCCAGACAGTGCCAGGATAGCCGGACTGTACCAGGATAACCGGACAGTGCCAGGATAGCCGGACTGTGCCAGGATAACCGGGCTGGGGCAGGATAACCGGACAGTGCCAGGATAGCGGAGTGTACTGCAGATAACCGGACAGTGCCAGGATAAGGCCGGACTGTGCCAGGAAAAACCGGCCAGTGCCAGGATAGCCGGAGTGTACCAGGATAACCGGACAGTGCCAGGATAGCCGGACTGTGCCAGGATAGCCGGAGTGTGCCAGGATAAAACCCGGGCAGTGCCAGGATAGCCGGAGTTTTACCAGGATAACCGGGCTGTGCCAGGATAGCGGAGTGTACCAGATAACCATACTGTGCCAGGGGATAACCGGACAGTGCCAGGATAAGCCGGACTGGCCAGGTTAACCATTACTGTGCCAGGATACCGGAACTGTGCCAGGATAGCCAGACTGTGCCCGGATAGCCGAGTGGGCCAGGATAACCGGACAGTTTCCAGGATAGCCGGAGTGTAAACCCGGATAAACCCGGGTGTGCCAGGATAGCCGGAGTGTACCAGGATAAACCGGACAGTGCCAGGATAGCCGGACCCGTGCCAGGATAACCGGTCTGTGCCAGGATAACCGGTCTGTGCCAGGATAGCCGGAGTGTACCAGGATAACTGGACAGTGCCAGGATAGCCGCACTGTGCCAGGATAACCGGACTGTGCCAGGATAGCCAGACTGTGCCAGGATAATCGGACTGTGCCCGGATAGCCAGACTGTGCCAGGATAACCCGGGCTTTTGCCAGGATAAGCCAGGGGCTGTGCCAGGATAACCGAACTGTGCCAGGATACTCGGGCTTTTGCCAGGATAACCGGACAGTGCAAGGATAGCCGGAGTGTACCAGGATAACCATACTGTGCCAGGATAGCCGGACAGTGCCAGGATAACCATACTGTGCTAGGATAACCAGACTGTGCCAGGGTAACTGGACAGTGCCAGGATAAGCGGGCTGTGCCAGGATAACCGGCTGTGCCAGGATAACCGGACTGTGCCAGGATACCCGGGCTGTGCCAGGATAACCGGACAGTGCCAGGATAACCATACTGTGCCAGGATAACCGGACAGTGCCAGGATAACCGGACTGTGCCAGGATATCCAGACTGTGCCAGGATAACCGGACTGTGCCAGGATAGCCGGACTGTGCCAGGATAACCGGACTGTGCCAGGATACCCGGACTGTGCCAGGATAGCCAGACTGTGCCAGGATAACCAGACAGTGCCAGGATAACTATACTGTGCCAGGATAACCGGACTGTGCCAGGATACCCGGGCTGTGCCAGGATAGCCAGACTGTGCCAGGATAACTGGGCTGTGCCAGGATAACCGGACAGTGCCAGGATACCCGGGCTGTGCCAGGATAGCCAGACTGTGCCAGGATAACAGGGCTGTGCCAGGATAACCGGACAGTGCCAGGATAACCGGACAGTACCAGGATAACAGGACTGTGCCAGGATAACCGGACTGTGCCAGGATAACCGGACAGTGCCAGGATAGCCAGACTGTGCCAGGATAACCGGACAGTGCCAGGATAGCCGGACTGTGCCAGGATACCCGGACTGTGCCAGGATAGCCGCACTGTGCCAGGATAACCGGACTGTGCCAGGATACCCGGACAGTGCCAGGATAGCCAGACTGTGCCAGGATAACCGGACTGTGCCAGGATACCCGGCCTGTGCCAGGATACCCGGACTGTCCCAGGATATCCAGACTGTGCCATGATAACCGGACTGTGCCAGGATACCCGGGCTGTGCCAGGATAGCCAGACTGTGCCAGGATAACTGGGCTGTGCCAGGATAACCGGACAGTGCCAGGATACCCGGACAGTGCCAGGATAGCCAGACTGTGCCAGGATAGCCGGGCTGTGCCAGGATACCCGGGCTGTGCCAGGATAGCCAGACTGTGCCAGGATAACCGGACAGTGCCAGGATAACCGGACAGTACCAGGATAGCCGGAGTGTACCAGGATAACCTGACTCTGCCAGGATAACTGGACAGTGCCAGGATAGCCGGACTGTGCCAGGATAGCCGGGCTGTGCCAGGATAACCATACTGTGCTAGGATAACCATACTGTGCCAGGATAATCGGGCTGTGCCAGGATAACCAGGCTGTGCCAAGATAACCATACTGTGCCAGGATAACCGGGCTGTGCCAAGATAACCATACTGTGCCAGGATAGCCGGGCTGTGCCAAGATAACCATACTGTGCCAGGGTAACCAGACTGTGCCAAGACAACTGGACTCTACGAAGATAACCAAACTGGGACAAGATAATGGGACTGAGCCAAGATAAAAAGACTGTAGCACAAACTCCGGACCCTGCAACTGTTGCTGGAAGAACACAAGCTGGTGAAGGGAGCATTATTGGTTTTCGGGGCATTCTCTTGGCCTCTCATCCATGTGGAAGGGTCTCTCACCTGAATTGGGTATGAAACCATCCGTGCAGATCCCATACACCTATACATGCTGATTGTCTTCCCTGGGACAGATAAGATCTTTCAGCAAGACAATGCGAAATGTCACACAGCTAGAAATGTCTGACATTGGTTGGAAGAGCAGGACTAGAACTTCCAAGTACTACCCTGGCCCCTAACTCCCCAGACCCCAACAGAGCCTGTGAGGGGCCCTAAAGGGTAGGTTTGGCCCCTCCCGCACTGCGGGTTTCAGTCAGCATGTGGGGCCCTGGATGTGGTGGGCTCTATGGTCCTCCAGAGCTGGGGTGCAGTAGCATGTGGGCCCTGGATGGGGGGTTGGCTCTATGGCCCTCCAGCAGTGTGGGGCGTCGAAAGGGGCCCTGGATGGGGGTGTTGGCTCTTGGGCCCCCCAGCATGTGGGGCGCAGATTGGGGGGCCCCCCCCGGTGGTGGTGTTGGCCCTTTTGGCCCCCCACAGCTGTGGGGGGATCAGCTGTGGGGGCCCCGGGGTGGGGTGTTGGGGTCTATGGCCCTCCCGCAGGTGGTTTAGTCAGCATGTGGAGCCCCCGGATGGTGGTGTTTGGCTCAATTTGGCCCCACCAGCACTTGGGTGCAGTCAGCATGTGGGGCCCCTGGTTGGTGGTGTTGGCTCTTTGGCCCCCCCAGCAGGTGGGGGCAGCAGCATGGGGGCCCTGGATGTTGGGTTTTTGGCTCTTTATGGCCCCCTCCCTTCTGCGGGTGCAGTCACATGTGGGGGGCCCCCGGATGGTGGTGTGGCTCTAGGCCCCCCAGCCCTGTGGGTGCAGTCAGCATGTGGGGCCCCGGATGGTGGGTTGGCTCAGGCCCTCCCGCAGCTGTGGTTTCAGTCCATGTGGGGCCCCCGGATGGTGGTGTTGGGTCTATGCCCCAAGAGGTGGTTCAGTCGCATGTGGGGCCCCCCGGTGGTGGGGTTGGTCTAGGCCCTCCGCAGTGTGGGCAGTCAGCAGTGGGCCCCGGATGGGGTGTTTTCTTATGGCCCCCCCAGCAGCTGTGGGTGCGTCAAGTCCCCAATTTTTTGGTCTAGGCCCCCCCCCCCACGTGTGGGTCATGTTTTGGGGCCCCGGTTTGGTTCTTTTGGCCCCCCCCCGCGCTTGGGTTTCAGTCACATGTGGGCCCCTTTGGGGGGTTTTTTGGTCTATGGCCCTCCACGCTGTGGGGTGCATCACATGTGGGCCCTGGATGGTGGGGTTTGGTTTGGCCCTTTTCCCAGTTGGGTGCTTTGAAATGGGGCCCCGGAGTTTGGTGTGGTCATGGCCCCTCCCAGGCTTGGGGAGTCGCATGGGGCCCCTGGTGGGGGTGTTTTGGCTTTAAAGGCCCTCCAGCAGCTGTGGGGTGCACAGCATGTGGGGCCCTGGAGGGGTTTTTTTGGCTCTTATGGCCCCCCTCCTGTGGGTGCAAAGCATTTGGGGGCCCCTGGAGGTTGGGGGTTTTCTCTATGGCCCCCCCCTGTGGGGGAAGGGGGCCCGGGGGGGTGTTTTTTTTTGGGGGGGGGTTCAGTCAGATGTGGGGGCCCCGGATGGGGGTGTTGGCTTATGACCCCCCACAGCTGGGTGTGCAGAAGTGGGCCCCTGGATGGTGTGTTTCTATGGACCCTCCAGAGCTGTGGGGGCAGTCAGCTGTGGGGCCCCCCGAAAGGTGGTGTTGGCTCTATGGCCCCCCTCCCGCAGCTTGGGTGCAGTCAGCATGTGGGGGGCCCCGGATGGTGGGTTTTTCTATGGACCCTCCAGCAGCTGGGGTCGTCAGAAGTGGGCCCCTTGGTGGGGGTTGGCTTTATGGCTCCCCACAGCTGTGGGTTGCAGTCAGCTGTGGGGGCCCCGGTGGGGGGTTGGCTCATGGCCCCCCCCCCTGGGGTGCAGTCAGCATGTGGGGCCCCTGGATGGTGGTGTTGGCTTATGGCCCTGCAGGTGGGTGCAGTCAGATGTGGGGGCCCGGGGTGGTTTGCTTTTGGGGGCCCTCGCAGTGTGGGTGCAGTCAGCGTGGGGCCCCTGGGGTGGGTTGCTCTATGGCCCTCCAGCCTGTGGGGCAGTCAGCTGTGGGGCCCCCGATGGTGGTTTGGCTCTTGGCCCTCCGCATTTTGGGTGCAGTCAGCATGTGGGGCCCCTGGATGGTGGGTTTTGGGTCTATGGCCCCCCCAGCAGCTTGGGTGCGTCAGCATGTGGGGCCCCCCATGGTGGTGTTGGGTCCGGTCCCCCAACTGTGGGTCAGTCGCATTTGGGGCCCCTGTGGTGGGGGTTGGTCTATGGCCCCCCGCAGCTGTGGGTGCAGTCCATGTGGGGCCCCCGGATGGTGGTGTGGCTCTATGGACCTCCAGCAGCTGTGGGTGCAGTCGCATGTGGGGCCCCCGGAGGTGGGGTTGCTCTATGGCCCTCCAGCAGCTGTGGGTGCGTCGCATGTGGGGCCCCGGATGGGGTTTTTTCTATGCCCCTCCCCCAGCTGTGGGTGCAGTCTATGTGGGGGGCCCTGGGGTGTTTTGGTCTATGGCCCCCCAGAGCTGGGGTGCAGTAGCATGTGGGCCCCTGGTGGTGGGGGTTGGCCCATGCCCCCCACAGCTGTGGGTCAGTCAGCATGGGGGCCCCCGGGTGGTGGTGTTGGGGTCTAGGGGCCCCCGGGAAACTGTGGGGGGCAGTCAGCCTGTGGCCCCTGGATGGTGGTGTTGGCTCTATGGTCCTCCAGAGCTGTGGGTGCAGTCGATGTGGGGCCCCCGGATGGTGGTGTTGGGTTTGGGGGCCCCCAGCGCTGGGTGCAGCAGATGTGGGGGGCCCCGGATGGTGGTGTGGTCTTGGCCCCCCAGCGCTGGGGGTGCATCGCATTTTGGGCCCCTGGATTTTTTGGTTGGCTCATGGCCCCCCCAGGCCAGTGGGGGCAGTCGCAGTGGGGCCCCCGGATGGGGGTGTTTGGTCTAGGCCCTCCAGCAGCTGGGGGAGTCGATGTGGGGCCCCTGGATGTGGTGTTGGGTCTATGGCCCCCCAGCAGCTTGGGGGTTGCAGTCAGATGGGGGCCCCCGGGGGGGTGGGGTTTGGGTTATGGCCCCACAGCGTGGGTGCGTCAGCATGGGGGCCCCGGATGGTGGGTTGGCCCATGGTTCCCCCCCGTGGGGGCAGTCAGCATTGGGCCCTGGGTGGTGGTTGGGCTTAGGACCCTCCGGGAGCTTGGGTGAGTCGCATGTGGGCCCCTGGTGGTGGTGTTTTTCTCATGGGGCCCCCCAGCAGCTGTGGGTGCATTAGCATGTGGGCCCCCGGGGTGTTTGGGTCTAGGCCCCCTGTGGGTGCAGTCACATGTGGGGCCCCCCGGATGGGGTGTTGGCTCCATGCCCTCCAGCAGCTTGGGGGGCAGTCAGCATGTGGGGCCCCCGGATGGGGGTGTTTTGGGTCCATGCCCTTTTACAGCTGTGGGTTTCAGCAGATGTGGGGCCCCGGATGGGGGTGTTGGTTTTTTGGCCCTCCAACTTGGGTGCAGCAGCAGTGGGGCCCCGGATTGGGGGTTTGGGTCTATGGACCCTCCCGCAGCTGTGGGTGAGTCACTGTGGGGCCCCTGGTGGTGTGTTGGCTCTTTTGGCCCTCCAGAAAACTGTGGGTGCAGTCAGATGTGGGCCCCCGGAGGTGGTGTTTGGGTCTATAGACCCTCCAGCGCTGTGGGTGCAGTCGCATGTGGGGGCCCCCGGATGTTGGTTCATGTCCTCTTCCGGGTGTGAATGCAGGGATCGAGGTAAAGGAGCATGTTTGCAGTTTCCCGTAGAGAGGCAGGGGTAAAAACTGAGGGAAAATCACATGAAACCCAGTTGACATTTTTGGTATCGAGGGCAAGAAGAAAGACACAGGCACCTCGGTGAATGTTTTAGATACAATTTAAGAATTCATGCACCATAGTTCGCTCACCCGATGGAGTTGTACAAGTATGGTACAACTCATTAAAAAAAGGTACAAGAAAAGGTCCAAGCTGTGTTTGGTTAAATTGCATGGGAGTCCTTTCCCTCGGTCGTCCTCCCCCGGTTCAATGAATTTTAAGGTTTTGTGTAAAGACCCAAAAAAGGGACGGGGATGGGGACCGCATAGTCCTTTTTTACCCAATCTTTCATGGTTTTCTTGAAGTCTTTTAAATAGACCCCCTCTCAAAACCCTATAAAAGCCATTTTGAGATATTTTAAAAAAATTGACGATTTGTTCTAATATTGGACGGATTTTCAATTCTGAAAGATTTCTTAATACCTAATAAAACATCTGGAATATTTAATTTTAAAAAGAATATTGACCCAAAAAAGAGTCTTATTCTTTTTCACAAACAAGGCAAAAAAATTCAAACCCCCCAAAACCCTGGGCTGGCAAAATGTGGGCAGACATGAAAATTGTC
>JAODAL010073519.1:0-14709 GCA_025379985.1 Phyllomedusa bahiana
AATTTGTATATTTTTTTATGTTTTACTGCTTTTTAAATACAATAAAAACACTTTTATTCACAGGAAAATACGTTTTTTGCATCGCCATAGTTGAGAGCCATAACTTTTAAATTTTCTGTGCTTGGAGCTGTGTTGGGACTTGTTTTTTGCGAGATGAGTTGACGTTTTTTTTAGTATAATTTTTGGGGGACAAGGCTTTTTGATCGCTTTTAAATCCATTTTTTGGAGGCCAGGGTGAAGAAAATACTGCAATCCTAGTAGTGTTTTTTATTTTTATTTTTAACAGGGCTCACCGTGCAGTATCCGTGATAAGTTAGCTTTACTCTTTGGGTCACTACGATTATGGCGATACCCTATTTATATAGTTTTTTTATGTTGAAGCACTTTAAAAAAAAAAGAAAAGTGTTTTTAGTGTGTAAAACAATATTTATGCATCGCTATCTTCTGAGAGCTATACATTTTTTATTTTTCCGTATACAGAGCTGTATAAGGATTTTTTTTTTTGCGGGATGAACTGACGTTTTAATTGGTACAACTTTGGCGTTTCTAGGAGTTTTTGATCGCTTTTTATTCCATTTTATGTGCTGCGGGATGAACAATAATCTTAATTCTGTGATTGTTTTTTTTTTTTTTTTTTTACGGCGTTCACCGTACAGGTTAATTAACATGACAGATTTATAGGGCAGGTCGTTACGCACGCGGCGATACCAAATATGGGTACTTTATTTATTTTTGATCTTTTTTGGGGCGATTGGCGTTTGTAAAGGGGAAAAGGGCGGTGTACGTATTTTTATTTTATTTTTCGTGTTTGTGTTTTACTTGTTTTTCACTTTTTTTCACTTTTTCACATTTTTATTTTACTTTTCCCCATAGGGGATTTGAATGAGAGATCTTTAGATCTCTCATTCAATAGGAATCAGTGCATAGCTTGTTGCTATGACTGGTTCCTATGACAACTGTCAGTCACGATGCCGGGCCATGCCCACAGGGCACGGCCGGGCGTCGTGACGTCACAGACAACCCGGAAGGCATTCTATGCCCTCCGTGCTGTCTGTCAGAGGGCAGGAGCTGCACGGATCGCCTGATCCGTGCGCTGCTGCCGCCGACAGAGACGCAGGAGGAGCGATCTCCTCCTGCGTCTCTCTTAGTTATTGCGACCCGATGGTCGCGATAATTAAAGGGGTTAACCGCCCCCCCCCCCCCCGGAGCGATCCGGGGTCGGGCCGACGCTGGGGGATGTCAGCTGTATATTACAGCTGACACCCCGCGCCGATCGCGCGAACTCTGCTTTAGAGTTCGCGCGATCCTCAGGACGTATCCATACGTCCAGGTGCGTGAACCCCCAAACGACCTGGACGTATGGATATGTCTAAGGTCGTTAAGGGGTTAATATATAATCTGGGTAGCCTTTAGTCAGAAACTGAGATCTCAAATATTAGCCTCCTTCTTGAAATCTTCCAGAGAGGAAACAATTACGTCGGAGATGCAGGTACTGTCCCGTTGGGATCCCCTTTTGAGGGGTTGTCGGGTGCAACTCTCCCATCGCAGTAAAAGAAATAGTGGCTGGGGGTTTCGGTAGAATGGTAGTTATTAACTCCCATCCTGACCTCTGCCAATACCGATTATAAAGGAATGGTAAAAATTCAGAAGAAATCTCAAACGTAAATCTAAGATTAAACGTATTGACGTTCAGGTTCTGTACAAACTGAGCAAATTCTTCTTGTGAACCATTCCAGATGATAAAGGTATCGTCGATGAATCTAGCCCACAGGGCTATATGGTCAGAGAAAGGAGGAGGGGAGTCACCGAAGACCATGGACGTCTCCCACCAGCCTAGGTACAGATTTGGATAGGCCGGGGCACAGGAACTGCCCATGGCTGTACCCTGTAGCTGGTGGAAGACGTCCCCATCAAACAGGAAATAATTCCTTGTGAGGGTGAAATACAGAAGTTGGGCCCCATAGCAACTGCTATGTCAGCTACCCCGGTAGTTCCACCCCTGCCTATATATCACAGAGCTCAGCTCCTCTCCACTATCATATTACCCTATATATCACAGAGCTCAGCTTTTCTCCTCTATCATGTAACCCTGTATATCACAGAGCTCAGCTTCTCTCCTCTATCATATAACCCTATATATCCCAGAGCTCAGGTTCTCTCCTCTATAATATAACCCTATATATCACAGAGCTCAGCTTCTGTCCTATCATATAACCCTATATATATCACAGAGCTCAGTTTCTCTTCTATCATATAACCCTATATATCACAGAGCTCAGCTTCTCTCCTCTATCATATAACCCTATATATCACAGAGCTCAGCTTCTCTCCTCTATAATATAACCCTATATATCACAGAGCTCAGCTTCTCTCCTATCATATAACCCTATATATCAGAGCTCAGCTCCTCTCTATCATATAACCCTTATATCACATGAGCTCGTCCTCACCTCTATCATAAAACCCTATATATCAAAAGAACTAGTTTGCTCTCCTCTCTATCATATAACCCTATATATCACAGAGCTCAGCTTCTCTCCTCTATCATGTAACCCATGATTTATCACAGAGTCGCTTATCTCCTCTATCATCTAACCCTATATATCAGAGCTCAGCTTCTCTTCTGCTATAATATAACAATATATATAACATAGCTCTGCTCCTCTCTATCATATAACCCTATATATCACAGAGCTCAGCTTCTCTCCTCTATCATATAACCCTAAATATCACAGAGCTCAGCTTCTCTCCTTCTATCATATAACCCTATATATCACAGAGCTCAGTTTCTATCCTCTATCTAACCCTATAGGGGAACTGGATAGATGTATGTACTTCAACCATTAGAACAACATACACCTGGATATATCAAAGACACAAAATGAGTATTGCAAGTTTTCTCAAAATAATTACAGCTGGGTATGCTGTGACGTGGTTAGCCTCTACTCCAGCATCCCCCATGATTTAGTGCAGGTCACCATATCATTCCATCTTAAAAAAATATAACAACAAAATATAAAACATGAAGGATCCAGCGGAAAATTGGTGAAAGAGGTGCTCCAATTTATTTCAAGACATCATAGTGCAGACGGTACAAACATAGAAATAAAAATCGGTTCCGTGAACAAGGGCAAAAAATCTCTGTGCCTGAAACACGTAGGTTTTTGTTTCTATGTTTGTACCGTCTGCACTATGATGTCTTGAAATAAATTGGAGCACCTCTTTCACCAATTTTCCGCTGGATCCTTCATGTTTTATATTTTGTTGTTGTGCTGGGCTCTTAGCCGGGAGCCAGGATTCCGAGCGCTGGTGAAGATCTCCTACTCAGCTGAGGACTTGATTGTTTTACTACGTGTGGAAGCGAGGTGAGCGATCCCTTCATTCTGCTTTTTTTGCCTTTACATTAAAAAAATATAGTCAATACAGCGAGGAATTGCAGATGTTTATATTATTGAGTATTGATTATCATCTCAAGTACAACTACTTCAAATTTGACCAAACTTTTTACCTCCAACTAATGGGAGCACCAATGGCTGCAACCTCATCCCCATCCATAGCTAATCTCAAGATGGCACCATGTCATCTTCAATGAAACAATCCTTTCTCACAGTATATTATATGGTAGGGGGCGCTACATCGAAGACCTCCTGTTAGTGTGGGATCACGATTTAATGCCTATACAAGATTTCCTCATATATCTCAATAAAAATCACTGTCATTTACAATTTACTTGAAACGGGGCCCTCCATTTCTGGATATTTATCTATGTGGAGATACCCAGTCACACAGAGTAATCACAACCTTATATCGCAAACCCCATCTTTCGGGCAGATAGCAGTCATACAAGACAAACAGTAGCAGCAATCCCTGTGGGGGAATTTACAAGAGCTAAGAGATGGTGTACCCTGGATGAAGATTTTGACAAGGAGAATGTACAGATAGAAAACAAACTACAAAAATGGGGCTAAAATAAAAAATGTTGGACAAAGCTAAAACCAGAGTAAAGAGGAAAACAATCACTTTTACTTAGTAATACTAAAATATATGAATAACAGAATTTTAAGGAAAATAATTTTTTTTCTACTGAATATAGTAGAAGTTATAATCAAATAAAAAATATATTTTTTAAAAACATAAGTGTTAAGACAAGATCCAACTCTGGGAAAAATACTCTGAGATCTCAGGCAACACTTTGGGGGACATGTATGAAAACTGTCTTAGTCTAAGACTTTTCTTGTTGCCCATAGCAACCAATAAAAGCTTATATCAACCAAACAGACCCCATAGCAACCAATCAGAGCCCATAGCGACCAATCAGAGCGCCCCTTTCATTTTTACAGAGCACTATATGAAAGGAGAGCTCTGATTGGTTGCTATGAGCTCTGATTGGTTGCTATGGGCAACAAGAAAAGTCTTAGCCCAAGACAGTTTTCATACATGTGGCCCTTTGTTTTTTTGTTACACTTGTGTATGTGCCAAAATATAGTAAAACAAATTTTTATGTTGTCCACAATTGCCAATTTCACTTTGACAATATCTTTTTAGTAATTTTACATTTAGGACCACATGTATGTACGGGGCTGCAGCAGAAGTCTGGCACCTTTTCAGCCCAAAGACTAGTGCAGCCCCGTTCGCTATACTTTTAACCAGGCGCACTCCAATATCAGGTGCATTACACCCGCGGCACGGTAATGCGTCTGAGATCGGGGGGGGAGGGAGATGTACTGGAGGCATCACACTACAATCGTACGAAACTACACATTTATAGCTTTAGTACTGGAAATCGAGGCACATTACTGCTCGAACAGGTAGAGCACTTTAACCCCTTAAGGACCCTGGACGTACTCATACGTCCCAGGGTCCATAAGGGGCTTTGCAGGGGGATCGCTCTGCGACTCCCCCCCCCCCCCGCACAGCCGCCGGGTATTACAACGCAAACGAGCAGCGTCGTCCGCCCACACTGTTTAACCTTTCAGATGCCGCCGCAATGATGGCCGCGGCCTCTGAATGAATGAAGATCGGGGCCACACACCGATCTTCAGGGCGATCGGCATCGCCGCAGCATACCCGCAGCGACCCGATGCCCGGACATGGCAGCGGGGAGCCTTGTGAACGCTCCCGTCACTGCCATGTCCTGGTTTGTCCCACTTCCGACCTAAGACAGGAAAGGGGGAAACCGCCATCTTTGTACAGTCTAATGCATTGTCTATGCAATACATTACACTGTTTTAATGATCTCGCCACCTAGTGATCAAGCACCCTAGGTGGACTCAATTTTACAGTAAAAAAATAAAAAATAAAAGAAATAAAGTTTTAAAGTACAAAAAAAGTATTAAAAGTTCAAATCACACCCCTTTCCCCATTTTACAAATAAAAACAATAAAATAATAAAAAAGTTACACATATTTGGTATCGTCACATCCAAAAAAGTCCAATCTATGAAAATATAACATCATTTATACCGTACGCTGAACACTGTAGAAGAAAAAAAAATTCCAAATGCCAAAATTGCGTTTTTTGGTCATTTTACATCCCTTAAAAAATGGAATAAAAGTGATCAAAAAAGTCGCATGCATTCCAATGTGCTAGCAATAAAAAGTACACTTCAGCTCGCAAACAATGCACCCTCATTGACGTCCATAGGTGTTAGTACAAAAAAGTTATGGTCGCACAAAATGGCGCCGCGGTGCAAATTTCAAAAATAGAAAAAGTTTGGAATTTTTTTACGGTACCAAAACATAACGGTAACCCTACATGTTTGGTATTGCTGGATGCGTATCAACCTGTAGAATACAGATAACACATTATATTTACCGAAGATTGAACGCCGTAAAAGCAAAACACCCAGAAACATGGCGAAAATACGTTTTTTTTCACAATTTGTCCCACTTGGAATTATTTGGCGGTTTCTCAGTATATTCTATGGTACAGTGAATAACACCATTAGAAAGTACATCTTGTCCCGCAAAATAAAAGCCCTCGTATGTCTATGTAGGTGAAAAAATAAAAAAGTTATGGCTCTGGGAAGGCGAGGAGGGAAAAACGAACGTGTCAAGAAAAAAAAAAAACGCCGGATCCTTAAGGGGTTAAGAGTGGTTTACCTGAGCCAGAAATGTCACTTTGTAGCTAGAAAGCGCTAAATCTATGACCCACAGTAGAACAGGTTAATAGATTCAGGCGCATTCTACACTACTAATGCATGCAAAAAAAAAAGGTGCCTGGGCACCAAAAATCATACATATCGCCCTAAATGTCTATATTTAAAAGAAGTTAATGTCAAAAACCGTGCTGGTGAGGTGTATTCAGCACTAGAAAGCTCCATTCACTTCTCTCTCATACTTTCTGCATCTTGTAATTTAATGCTTCAGCTTCTTTTGCAGGCGCACAGTGGATAACATGGGTAAAGCATAACAGAAGCACACAGCACCATCTACTGTTAGATAGGTACAGGATACCGTGGCTAGATTATACTAAATGCACCGTGAATTTTAGATAATATTTAGGTTTTTGAGGTAGGTCCCTGAATGTTGGAAAATAGCTCCAATTTGTAGATTTTTTTTCTGGTTCTATTTTTAATAAATCACTGTTCACATATGATACAAATGCCCCAACTAAACTTGAAGAAAGTAAAAGAATTACTCACAATGGCTAAAACATAACCTTTAATAATATCATAATAGAGCTCCAAACAATATTCTACCAAAGTAGCACATTCCACAGGAACTTATGGGAGAGCTTTATACCATATGTCCAAAAATATTAATAATTCATAAAGGACTCGCGATTAAATGTAGACAGGAGTTTTCCATTGGTTCACATTCTCCACTTGTGTGGGAAAGAATCCTAAAAAAAGGATGACAACCCATCCCTAAAATACACCCTGGGTGTCATGTATGTATTTTGGCGCCCAGATGCCAATTTTTTTTTTGCGCGCATTAGTAATGTAGAATGCGTCTGAATCTATGAACTTGTTCTACTGTGGGTCATAGATTTAGCGCTTTCTAGCTAAAAAGCGACACTCCTGGCTCAGGTAAACCACTTTTAAAGTGCTCTACCTGTTCCAGCAGTAATGCGCCCAGTTTTGCCGTCCCCCTGTCATAAAAGTGTAGAATCATACGGTTGTAGTGCGACACGCCCCCAGAACTCTCTCACATCACAGGCGCATTACAAAGTGCCATGGGCGCCAGATAATGCACCTTATTTTGGTGTGCGCCTGTTTCTAAATCTAGATAACAGGGCTGCGCCAGTTTTTGGGCTGAAAGGACGCCAGACTACTGGCGCAGAACCGTACATACATGTCGCCCCTAATCTTTCCCCTTAGTCCAAAAACAGGGTAGCTGTCCCAACAAGGGCAGCCCTGTGTCCCAATGACTAACTCTGATGATCCCTAAAGTACCCCTACTCTCATAGTAGATACTTCAAACAAAAATTATTACCAGCTAAATTATTTCTAGATAAATAGTTTGCTCCCCCACGATAATAAATATGGGGGTTCATCAGTGAACAAAAATGGGTAGCAGGGATTTAAGTTAAACCCCTCAACACCCACAAAGGTCAATTAATATAGACCCTAGCCCCAGTAAACTGACATGGCATATGTTGTCCAAAAGCAATGCATATTAGATTTAACATGATAAAGAGCCACCTGCAATTACTAATCAACCAACAGTGGTGCTGGGACTATAATAAGATGTACTAGCCGATATTTCCATCCTGTCCTGTAAAGAAACATAGGACAGACTTGATAATAGTCCCCATTGCCTCTGGTCCAATGCGCATGCGCTTGCAGATACGCATGTCACAGCACGCTGGAAATTCATCAGTAATTCATCAGTAAACTGCGCACGCGTTAGCAAGTAGACATAGCTCAGGGACAGACAACCATGAGTGTCCTTAGTTACTTAACCAGGATCTTCCTTGGCTACCTAACACTTGATGCAGATCACAGCCAAGGAGCTAATATACGGAGGCTCCTGAATTGAAAAAATTGAAAGTTGCCATATTTATGTGTCATTTTGATGCATATAATGGATCAGGGACGGACAGTGTTTCTTTAAAGAGGTTTCAAAGACTTTTACAAACTCGTCTTTGCACTTTTTCAATTCAGGAACCTCCTTATGAAAGCTCCATGGCTGTGATCTGCAGCCAAGTGTTAAGTAGCCAAGGAAGCTCTTGGTTGTTAGGTATCTAGGGACACTCCTGGCTGTCTGTCCCTGATCTAGTCTCATAGGAATGCATAGAGAAACAGACTTCCTGTCAGCATTACAAGCACTGTGTTTTTCAGCTGATCAGAGTGCTGGTCATGGTACAGTGAATAACACCATTAGAAAGTACATCTTGTCCCGCAAAATAAAAGCCCTCGTATGTCTATGTAGGTGGAAAAATAAAACAGGTATGGCTCTGGGAAGGTAAGGAGGGAAATACGAGCGTGACACGAAAAAAAAAAACGCCGGATCTTTAAGGGGTTAAAAGTGGTTTACCTGAGCCAGAAATGTCACTTTGTAGCTAGAAAGCGCTAAATCTATGACCCACAGTAGAACAGGTTAATAGATTCAGGCGCATTCTACACTACTAATGACAGAGACAGTTGCATCAGCCAGAAATCCTGTATGAAACCGCAGGTAAGCAAAGTTACTTGCACTACATTGTACCAAAAGCAATTTCTCATACATGAGAAGGTTCGTGGTAGTGGGGATCTGGAATGGTTTTTTAATTTTACAAATGAGAAATTCCACTCTGTTGAGTATACCCTAATCAGGTATTTTGAAAAGGGTTACTTTAAATTGTACAACCACTTAAATAAAATATCATAACACGTTTCTGTTTATTTCATTTAGACCTGTCCTTAAAGGAGTTTTACCACAAAGGAATTTCATGTCTGGTTTGTCCTGCCTAAGCTTTCAGTGTGTTTAAAAGGGGGCATGTATGATTTGTTTGAACTGTATATAATTTGAATCAGCAGGCTTGATATCAAAATGCCTTTCCCCACAGTGTGCTTACTCTAGTCAAACAAAGGTCTGTCTATGTAAAAAGCTGTGAGTAGCTACAATGTATCTGAGTGGTTAACACTTCTGCCTTTCAGCACATGCATCCTAGGTTCAAATCTCTGCAGAAACCAATCGTGGATTTTTTTTTCTCTCATACGTGGGAGGCGAGGAGGAAAACAATGAAAACCACAAATCCGAAAATAGCTATGACCTGAAGGTGTTAAAGATGTTTCCAAGACTTAAAAGCTTCCGCACCTCCTGCCACTGTGTGTAAATAGAAAATTACCCCAAATCAACCTCTCCCATGACCACCGTTCCAGTGCTGCTGGAGTTCCAGTGTCCTCCCCCCGTCCCTCACTGATGATGTCCCACAGTGTGCTTACTCTAGTCAAACAAATGTCTGTTTATGTAAAAGGCTGTGAGTAGCTAGAATGTAGCTGAGTGGTTAGCACTTCTGCCTTTCAGAATAGGGATCTTAGAGTCGAATCCCTGTAGAAACCAAACATGTGGATTGTTTTTTCTCAGTGCACATACCTGATTGAGGTTTCTTTTTTGCTTTTATTTATTCGCACTGTTTAACAAATTACCAAGGAGTACAGAGGTCGGGAGAAGAATGACGGCACCTGAGGGTGAACACTCGCTTAATAGTGAGTGCGTGATTACTAAGCAGGGAATAGACTGACAGCATCTGCCTGAGAGGAGAGGTGATGTCCGAGCATGTGCAGCCAGGACTGAGGAGCTCTCATCCCTGGTCATATCCCCTGGAGACAATGGGGCAGATTTATCAATAGTGTCTAACTCTAAGGCTATGTGCCCACTGCACAGGAACACGATCGTATCTTCGATGCTTTTTGTTTTCTAGACGGTAATAGGAAAGACGAGCTGTAATCTACCCCGCTCGTCTTTTCTCTGTCCGTCTTTCGGCAGTGGCGTATTATACAACATGTTGTATAATACGCTGCCAATCCTCGTTTTCTTGCCGTCTTCCCATGCAATCCAATTATATGGGCGACGTCAGGGAAACGAGAAGTGAGTGCGTTTTTGTACAAAGCGTGACAAAAACCGTGGTCCTGCATCAGAGAAAAAACAGCCGCTTTTGGGCGGTTTTTTGTCCGATGCAGTGTAGACATAGCCGTAGACAACCTAAAGATAGACTTGACAGTCTTACAATGCGCTACATTCATCCTAGTGTTGATAAATCTGGCGCAGGTTAGAACTGTCTAGTCTATCTTTATACCACAATCAAGTTGGCTTACTTTTACGCCAGAAACTGCGACAAAATTTCAGGCACATTTTTGCAGTGGTAAGCCACGCCCCTCTCATGAGAACCAACACCCATTTTACGAGACCACAGCCCCTTTGTCGGATGAGGTGCAGAAGCGCCTGAAACTGCCTAAAACACATAGTAAATGTGGCGAAAAGCTTGTAAGGCATTAGTTTTGCCGCAAATTGAGCCAGAATTCTGGCGCAACTGCCTTGATAAATATGCCCAAATATGTACACCATGGATCACTAAGGGAGCAGCTAAAACAAAAATTATTCAGAATTTTTAATACTGATTCATGGCGAAAATGTATATTATTTAATTTCTAAGCTTCACACGTCAATTTTACTTCATGGTAAAACCTCTTCAATACATTAAGCAATCTACTTGACTTTGTCCTAATACAATCTAATCTGGAGGCAGTGATACAGAGCAGGGTGAGATTTATTATTCTTTTATAGTTTATCTATTGTCCGTGAGACTTTTCCAGTCTCTGTCCTCTGCCAGATGAGAACTGATGCTAAATAACATGTCTAGCATTTGATGAAGTGGAAGGCTAGATCTGCTTCTCCTGATTACTACTATCCTATGGGAGTGGATAGATGGGGTACGGCTGCCACTGGTTGGTTCTATAGGCTAGTATGAAAGAGATAGAAATTTGCTTGTGTCTTACAAAGTCTTAAGCCTGATTACAACGTTCCCTGACCAAGAAGTACAGAGATGAAGACTAGAAGAACTTAAAGGAACACTATAGATATTACGAATGCACTGAGTTATACCTAGTGCATGGCTTGAGGAGGCAGTGCATAAGATGGGTATATACAACACCAAGGAAAGGGTCATAGTCCCTCAGGACTATGCACTAGACATAACATCTGGCATCAGTTTTGCAGTGTTCCTTTAACCCTTCATGCCTTTGAACATACTCGTACATCCAAATGGTGTGAAAGGTGTATGGAGTGGGCTGACGAGCTGGCTCCCTCTGATTACCCCCCTGCGACGTAATCATGGGGTGATGATTGGTTACCATGTTAGTACACCTATTACACCCTGCCATGCTAATGAAAGCCAATATCCAGCAGTACAACGGTACTGCTATATATAAGACAAGCAAACTCCCTAGGGGGGGCATTTACACGGCACAGGACAAATACCGGTCAGTTTATCCGACCGGTATTTGTCCTGTTTTCGTGCCGTGCAAACAGCCGCAGGGGCGGCTGGCTTTTCTCCGCGATTAGCAGAGAGATGCCTTTACATAGACATGTTCTTCTGCCGCACGAAAACCATACGGAAGAATGAACATGCACAATGTTTTTCGGGCCGCCGCCGGTTTGAAAAACCACCGGATGGAAAACCCGTGCAGTGGGGACTGCTGCACAGGTTTTCCATAGTGGCCTGTGTTAAAATTTTCACCCAGTTTGCAGATGGTTTTCAAAACTGAAAACTGTCTGAAAAAAACGGGTGAAAACCCGTGCCGTGGGGACAAGCCCTAGTGGTCAAGCAATCAAAGGCAATAATATTTTTTTTTTAAATAAAATAAAAACCATAAATATTAAGGGGGACATGTATGAACCTGGCGCCAACTGGTATGGATTTGAAAACAGTTTTGTGTCAAACATTAGCACATTTTTGGCGCATTGTACGATTCTTGCACACCCTGCATCATTAGCACATTCAAAGTGTTGTGTGGGGCACAGATGGTGCCAAGTTTTGTCGTATGGCGGTTCATACATCTATAGAACTGGGCTGCGACAGTTTGTGTGGCTCAAAGCATGCCGAAAAAATGGTGCAGTCCTGTTTATATGTCACCCAAAAAGTTCAAATCACCTCCTTTTGCCATGTTTCCCAGTACATTATATGTTCTGGTCAATGGCATGTGAGGGCAAAAAACAAGCCTTCATATGTCTATGTCGATGAAAAAATAAAAATGTTATGACTTTTGGAAGGCGAGGAGGAAAACAATGAAAACCACAAATCTGAAAATAGCTACGACCTGAAGGTGTTAAAGATGTTTCCAAGACTTAAAAACTTCTGCACCTCCTGCCACTGTGTGTAAATAGAAAATTACCCCAAACCAACCTTTCCCATGACCACCGTTCCAGTGCTGCTAGAGCTCCAGTGTTCCCCCGATTCCTCTCTGATGATGTCCCACAGGGTGCTTACTCTAGTCAAACAAATGTCTGTTTATGTAAAAGGCTGTGAGTAGCTAGAATGTAGCTGAGTGGTTAGCACTTCTGCCTTTCAGCATAGGGATCTTAGGGTTGAATCCCTGTAGAAACCAAGCATGTGGATTGTTTTTTCTCAGTGCACATACCTGATTGAGGTTTTCTTTTTCATTTTATGTATTTGCACTGTTTGACTAATTACTAAGGAGCACAGAGGACAGGAGTAGAATGACAGCACCTGGGGTTGAACACTTGCTTAGCAGCGAGTGTGTGTAATTACTAAGCAGGGAAGAGACTGACAGAAGATGTTTGAGAGGAGAGGAGATCTCTGACCTTTGTGGTCACATGTTGTAATTGCACAGTTTGACAAATTACTAAGGATCACAGAGGACAGGAGAAGAATGACAGCACCTGGGGTTGAACACTTGCTTAGCAGCGAGTGTGTGTAATTACAAAGCAGGGAAGTGACTGACAGAAGATGTTTGAGAGGAGAGGAGATCTCTGACCTTTGTGGTCACATGTTGTACATGCAGATCAGTTGCAGTTGCATCATGTAATCAATGAATGTGACCTCATCAGTGAGGGGACAGGGGGGAGGACTCTGCAATTCAGGCAGCGCTAGAAGGGTGGTCATGGGAAAGCTGTCTATTTGTTCATCTTCTGTTTTAGCACAGCGGGAGGTGACAGGGAAGGCCTTAAAGGGGTTTTGCCACAATCTCATTTCATACCTCTTGCATCTAGCTCTTCAGCTCTGTGTGGTTTTTCCACCCGCAAAACATTCTACAAGCACAATCTTTCGTCCGGTTTTTGGACGGAATCTGTGCTTGTGAATGTGAAGGGGGAGGGCTTTTCTCCGCTCATCATGGAAAAAAGCCATCCCCCCTCCGGCCGTGGGGACAGCCGCAAAACAGGACAAATACCGGTCGGATAAACTGACCGGTATTTGTCCTTTGCCGTCGGAACGCACCCTAAGTAGCTACACTGTAGCTCAGAGGTAACATTTTTGCTTTACAGCACAAAGGTCCTTGGTTCAAATCCCTGCAGGAACTTAACCTCTTTATCTTATTACTAACTAGTCCATGGGACAGGAGTAGAATGACAGCACCTGGGGTTCGAACACTCAGTAGCTGCATGAGGAGAGGTGATGTCTGAGCATGTGCGACCAGGACTGAGGAGCTCACAGCCCCTGGAGATGTATCCCCTGGAGACAAGCTGTAAACAATGGATCACTAAAGCAGCAGCTAAAACAAAAACGGTGCAGAATTTTTAATAATGATGAATGGTGAAAATGATTATTATTTAATTTTCAAACTTCCCACGTCAATTTTACTTCATGGCAAAACCCCTTTAAAAGTCTTTGAAAACTTCTTTATTTACCATATCTATGTTCTGATCTCATCTATAAGCCCATCATAGACCTGCTATTATAACAGACCTGCTGTTATAACAGATTCAAAAAGATGTGGTGGAAATTAGAGCTTAATTGAGTCCTGAAAAAGGATGTCCCATATTGAACTACATTGCTATCACTAATATTTCACATTTAAAAAAAAAAACTTTTGATGTATTGATATAAAGAAATGGTTTTGCTGTTTTAATAAAGAAATAAAGATATAAAGAAACAGACATCACAAGACTGGCTAGAATAAAAATGTTAGGAATGTTTTACCAGAAACCAGACATAATAGGAATATGTATATTAAGTTACATAATCAAAATTAAGTTTTCCCCTTTAGATAGACTTTAGCACAGTTGTTTTAGGCTTTGGAAATCAGTCAGTGGACTGATTTTAGATGAGATAGTAATCATAAGGTTCTTATATAAAAATATATTATCTCTAAGGGTGCTTTCACACGGTGCATTTTTTGATGCATTTTTCGTGAAGAAATGTACAGCATTTATTGCTATGCCTTTATGCACAAAATACGCATCTGAAAAAAGCATCAAAACGCATCACAAAATGCACTATGTGAAAGCACCCTAAGCACATTTTGTTTATGCCAAATTTGATTGACTGTGAATATTTTGCTGTTTTATCAGATACAAATTATTTGATTAATTTTTATTTCGACTTTGTAATTTACAGATAGTTACATAGTTAGTACGGTTGAAAAAAGACACGTGTCCATCAAGTTCAACCAAGGGTGGGGGAAATGGGTGTAGGGAGAGAGACAAGGACATTATGTCAGCCTCACCACTGGTTAATTACCTTGAGCCCACAAGGCATGAACCAATCTCTCCAGTGTAGACCCTTGTCTGACCCCAAAAGCCTCCCCAACAGGCCAGAATTTTT
>JAODAL010073520.1:0-14709 GCA_025379985.1 Phyllomedusa bahiana
GGGGACTAGTCTGTTCCTGTGTTCATTTAAAGAAACAACCCCCGTTTTTGACAATACCAATACCACTTTCATTTTTGGCTGCCCTGCCCAAACCTTTGCGCCAAATTCATACCAAAGGGAAATAAGCATGGAAATTCCCCTGCTGCTTTTGGGGTGACCAAAAAAAACCCACTTTTTCACCCCCCAAAAAATAATTTTTTCCCCTTAGAAAATCCAAGCGAAGTTTAAATTACCCAATTTTCTTGTTGTCTAGGGGAAAAAACACCCAAAATTGTTAAAACGCTAAATGCTTTTAGTTGTGTTTGCCAATTTTTTTTTGGGAATTTACTTTTCCAGGGGTTAATTAAGCTTTTTTCTACTTGGTGACTAAAAAAACTGCCCTTTTTTTTCCACCATTAAAAATTAATTTTCCCTGGTAGCCTAATTTCCCAACAAGGTTTTTTTTTTTTCTTTTTTGTTTTATAAAAAAACCCCCTTTTTTTAAAAAATTAAAACTTCGTTTTTGGGGTTCTTTTTGTTTGGGCAATTAATCAAGGGGAATTCGTTGTTTCTTGCTTGGTTTCTAAAATAAATTTGGGGACCCCAAACAAATCTTTTTTGGGCCTGGAGCCTGGTTCACAAACCCCGAAGGAAAAATTTTCCTGTGTGTGCGTAAACAACAGGCCCTTTTGTACCCCCGCCTACAAAGGGCCGATTTTGGTTCTCTCCAATCTTTGCCCCCATTTTACACCCAGGGGTTTATTATAAGCATTGTTCTCCAGTTTCTCAGAAATGAACTTTTTTTTTCAAAAAAATTCCTGTAGCTAATTCATTCCGAAGGTTAATTAAGCCTGTTTGTGCTTTAATTAGTAAAAACAAAGAGTTTTTAAACAAACATACAAGTCAATTTTTCCCTGCCCATTTGTGGAGCCTATTATATCCAAGGTTTCCCAAGCTTCTTAGTGGGTTCATTTGGAGTCAAATACAGGGTGTGTTTTTATCATATACAGTATCTTCATCAAACAGTGTCTGTACATTTTAGAACAAACAGTATGTCAGACGAGAGTGGCGGGCTCTTCACCTGCGAGTAGCAGAGGCACAAATATTCCGGGCCCAGGTCGCAGCACAGCAAGGGGACGTCGCACCAGGGGTCACTCGATGAGGCCACAACTGCCGCTGTCATCTAGGGGCCGTGTTTTTTCACAACCCAATGGTTCTTGATTGGTTGACTAGGTCATCCATTTCCCCCCAGATGACATTTTGACAACCCCAGCCAAGAGTCGGTGGGAACGCAGACACAACCCTTAGTTGGCAATGGCCCGGAAAGGGGTCAGTGGCCCTCACCCGTCCTCAACCGCCTCTGTCCCATCCTTTTCCCTCACCAGAGATCTCTATGTGGTCGGGGCTCAGGCCACTATATAGCGAGGATGAACAATTTGAGGAGGGCAGTCACAGCTACTTGGCAGCAAAGAAATGGGGCCAATATCCCCTGCTTCTTGCAGTGGGCGGCAAAGGATGTTGAGAGTGGCATGGGAGGTCATGTTTGAGGGGTCACCTCTGCATCCCAAAGACCTGTGATGAGGACAGCAGGACGATGAAACACAAATGATGATGATGTAGCCGACCGCACTTGGGACCCGGGTGAAGCAAGGGCTTCATAAACTCGGGAAAGAAGAGGGCGTCAGCTTGCGCGTCAGGCAGCGGCGCAGCCAAAAGTGGGTTGTGTGGCCGTGAGTCAGCAGGGTAGCAGAAGTGTGAGGTCGGGCCAAGGGCCACGGGGTAAAAAAACCCGTTCGCAGGTCCAAGAAAGTGGGCCCCAGGGGCCAGCGAGGCAGCGCGGTAGTAGTACAGTGGAGCGTTGGGGTAAAATCCGATACTCGTCGGTGGGGCAGTTCTTTGCTAAGACACCGGAGGAGCCGAAAAATGGGTATATTAGAATCTGTGGGCAGAAAGTGAAGCGTGCCAGGGAGCTAACGTTGGCACCACAGCCCTGCGCCCAACACATGCAGCATCACCACCCGATGGCCGGGGAGAAAACGTGGCTCAGATTTTGGTGGTCCATCCTGCCCCCCCGCAGCAACAGCAGCAGCAGCCCCAGTGGCACCAAAGCCATTGCAGCCAGTCAAGGCTCCACCACCTCTGCAGAAGGGAGCTGTTTTCTCTTTGACATCATCTCCCCGGGCCTGATGCTCCGCTCCTCGCTACTCATGGGGCCAGCATCGTTCAGCGAGGCGATTGCAAAGAGACAACAGTATGGTCCAACCATCCTAAAAGGGGCAGCAGCTGCCGTGCCCTGTCCAAGTTGTTGGTACTGCAGTCCCTCCCTTTCCCAAATGGTGGACTCTGCACCGTTCAGGGGAACTAAAGGCTTGTGCCGAGCCGAGATGGAGAGTTCCAAGCCGTAATTTTTTTCCCCAAAAAAGGGAGTACCCAGCACTTTCATAAATATGTAGAACAGAAGGTGGGCCAGTCCCTGAGCTTATCGGTTTGTTCCAAGGTGCAGGCAGCGTGGACGTCTGGAGCGTAACTACGGTCAGGGCCAGTACATGTCCTTTACCGGCCCACTGGTGAATGTGCTTCCTGCCCAGGCACACCAACAACTTGGACAGGAGACGCCGCTTTCCCCCTCCACCTTGTCAAACTGCGGCTCCTGCACCAATGTCCCGCCCTCCCCTCCCCCCACCACCACCATCTCAGCCTCCACAAGTACTGATCCATCATACCACATGTGTAGGGCACAGCGGTGTCACGCAGTTCTACACCTGGCTTGCCTCGGCCAACGAAGTCACACAGGGGAGGAACTGCCCCCGCGTCATGCAAACAAGAAATCGATGTGTGGCTTTCTCCGCGCCAACTGCAAATCGGAAAACCCTGGTGACGGACAATGGGAGTAACATGGTTCCGCGCTGCACCGAGGAGGGATGGTCCATGCGCCCTGCATGGCGCACGTGTTCAATCTGATTGTGAAAAGTTTCCTGAAGTCTTCCCCCGAAGAATTCTGAAAATGGCCAGGAAACTGTGCATGCACTTCATCCATTCCTACAAAGCCAGAACACCCCTTTCCCCGAGTTGCAGCGGCAGAACGCCTCCCCAACACACTCTTATATGTGATGTTTCCACCCGTTGGAATTCCAGCCTTCACATGATGGACCGACTGTATGAACAGAGAAGGCCATTAACGATTTTTTGATGATCCAGGCGGACAGGAGTAATCCCCTGCGTAACTTTCATGTCAGCCAGTGGCAGCTCATGCGTGAACCTGCCGTTTGTTGGGGCCATTCGAGTTGGGCCCCGTTATTTTTCAGTCGCCAGGGCTACGGTTGAATAAAAGTCATTCCACTGCTTCATTCCTGGAACAGATGCTGAAAAGTCTGTCCCGGCAGGGGACTGGAGACGTGGCGACTACATCTCGGGCCACATGAGTCCGGTTTGGGGGCTGAAATGGAGAGGAGAAGGACATTGGAGCAGAAGCATTGTCTGGTGAAATGAGGGATTTTCTACCCAGGTGACAAGAGAGGAGGAGCAGGGGCAGCTGGAGGAGGTAGATGGAGATGAGGAAGAGAGGCAGATGACCGCAAGCACCGGGCAGATACAGTGGAGATGGAGGCAAGGAGCCCCTCGAGTCATTTTGCAGATGGCCCGCAGCATGCTGAATTGCCTGGCTAGTGACAGCCCCAAAAGTCAGCATCCGGCAGAGGGATGACTTCTGGCTCTCCCCCATTGGACCCTCGCTACGGTCCAAAATGAGAGCCTTTTTCCCAGCTATTGAGAGGGAGGACAAACTCAAATACTATAAGGGAAAAACCTCCGTAGTCAGTTTGGGCCCCTGCCTATGTGCGCAATCGTCCCTCCTCGACAGGTCTGACCGGGGGTTCTTCAGCGCTCACGTACTACTGCCCGGCTGGGGGAAGGTGGGGGGGTGGAGCAGTACCACTCCATCACACAACCTAAGTCCTGGAGTCATGATGGCAGCTTCCTTCACCCGCCTAGTGCCAGCAACAGCAGCAGCAGGACCTGGAGCAGACCTGAACCAACAGGTGGTGGCCCACTTGGACAGCACTCTGCCACCCCAGTTAGAAGATTCCCTGGACTCTGGGCAGCCAAACTGGAAAGTGTGCCGAAACTTGCCGAGTATGCAGTGGAGAAGCTGTCTGCCCGGCCAGTAGTGGGCATCAGAGCGGGTGTTCAGTGCGACGGGGGCCATCGTTTCCCCCAAGGAGAACCCGCTTGTCCACGGGAAATGTGGAATGACTGACCTTTGTCAAGAGGAAACAGGCATGGATCGGCCAGGATTTCCACACACCAATGCCTTAGGCGTCAGACTATTCAGCCATGACGTCTCACCCAAAATGTGAGAAATGAGTCTGGGTTCAAACTACCTGCCTCAGCCACTATTCTGATGCCGCCCCCGCCTTTATGCCACACATCCCGCTGCCAGTTTCTCTATCTGCCACCAACCGACCTTTCCAAACTGTGTATTTGCCACCCACCCCCCACCCGTGTCCTGCGGTCCACTTCTCCTCATGCCCTCTGTGGCTACTCCGTGCCACCCCAGATGTCATTGTGCCCTTCTGACCTCATGCTTTGCTTCCCGCCGTACCTCCACTCTCTGTCATTGTGCCACTCTGTGGCTACTCCTGTTTTTTGCCACCTCCAGAATGTATTGTGCCACTGTCGACCTCATGCGCTGCCGCCGTACCTCCACTCTCTGTCAATTGTGCCACCGTGGCCTACTCCTGTTTTTTGCCACCTCCAGAATGTAAATTTTGCCACTGTCTGACCTCATGCTGCTGCGGCGGGCCGTACCTACCCCCTTGTCAAATTTTCCACTCTGTGGCCTATCCTGTTTTTTTCCATCCTCCAGAATGTATTGTGCCACTGTCTGACCTCATTCTGCTGCTTTCCGTGACCTCACTTCTGGGCATTGTGCCACTCTGTGGCCTATTCCTGTTTTTGCCACCTCCAGAATGTATTGTGCCACTGTCTGACCTCATGCTGCTGCCGCCGTCACCTCCACTCTCTGTCATTGTGCCTCTCTGTGGCCTACTCCTGTTTTTTTCCACCTCCAGAATGTCATTGTGCCACTATCTGACCTCATGCGCTGCTGTGGGTGCGCCGTGACCTAGACACTGTGTCATTGTTCCACTCTGTGGCCTATTCCTGTTTTTGCCACCTCCAGAATGTCATTGTGCCACTGTCTGAACCTCATGCTGTGTGGCTCCCGCGTACCTCAACTCTGTCACTGATGTTGCCCCCTAGCCTCGCTTTTTTTTTTTCCACTGTGGGCCCCATGACTTTACAGGCTATTTTTTCCCGCTTGGTTTTTTGGTCAGTTTTGCCCTCTTAAGGGCCCGGGGAAATTTTTATAGTAAACAATTCTTTTAGGCGGCGGCAGTCATGGCTTTGTCATACAAAAAAACACAACATTGTTGAAGACAAACCAAGCTCCCTCTGAAAATTTTTAAGCATGGCACAAACGTTCTACAGCACCTGCAGGCTCTGGCAGCGGGAAAAATAGTTTTTTTTTTTAACGGATTTGCCCCAAAGTAATTTGGGAAAAACAAAGTTTTTTTTTGTGGGGAAAAATTCACGAATAGCGAACCGAATTTCGAAAAATTTCGTCATCTCAGTATAGTCTGAGAGCCATAAGTTGTTTGTGTTTCTGCGTACAGAGCTTAGCAGGGGTTTGTTTTTTGCTGGATGAGTTGATCGGTTTTTGCAAAGCAGAAGAAAATATAGCAATCCCAGAAATGTTTTTAAGTTTTATTTTTTTACTATGTGGATTGATACAAGTTTTTTTAAAGGGTTTTTATTGTGTAAAACAATATTTATACACTGCTTTATTCTAATAGCCTTAATTTTTCCTTGTGTAAGTTGTGTAAGTTTTTTTTTGTGTGATGAACTGATGTTTTTTTCCCATTTTATGAGCAGCGGGATGAACAACAATCGCAATTCTTTTTTTACAGAGTTCATAGAGCGGGTTAAATAACGGACAGATTTTTAGGCGGGTTTTTTACACTGAAAATATTGAAAATGCAATTTTGGATTTGTAATAGGTGAGTTTTTTTAATTTTATTGTGTTGATGTTTTTCCCTTTTTTTTTTACCTAACTTTTTTTTTACTTATCCCCATGCGGACTTAACTTAGCGATTTAAGGCCGTGTGTGATCACCACAGCATCTAAAGTGATTTACGTCCCCTACGCCAACCGGTTGTGGCGCAGCAGGGCATGGAGGCCAGTTGTAATAATACAGCTGGTCTATGTTCCTGATGACGGCTCGCTTGTACTCACACAATTCCTCATGACATACCAACGTCAATTTGCGGTACATTTTGGAGTGTGAATTCGAGTAAGGTGAGAGTTCTACTGATTACAATTGAGCACAAAGAGCTGAGAACTGGTCTGCATGGGAGTACCTTCTTTCAGTTTTAAAGGAACCTGTCACATTGAGTGGTCTGTCAATCTATCACAGCATTCGTGTCTTAAAGGGTTGTCTCCACTTTTTATGTTGAAGCATCTGGCAAAACACAAGTCACTTTGCAATATTTCACATTACAGTGTCCTCACCTTATCCTAGATATCCCTCTTGTATGGCTGCCCCAGCTACTCAGGTCGCTATAGCTACAGACCTGTTTATCTTTCCTTGATAGGCTGCCCACGCAGGTCTCCATAAGCTAACAGACCTGTTTGATCTCTCCCTGATTAAGCTGCCACATGGTTGCTACAGACCTGCTTCTACTCGCAGTCGCTAGTAAAAGCCAGAAACACACCAATAATTCAAGTGAAACCAAGAAAACATGACTGAAGGTAAGATCAGGGCCGTGACGATGCATAGCCAGTGTAGGCGATGCCTAGGGCCCCCCCTCACCTGCACAAGGGAGGGCCATTAATGCTGGTCACATAACACTTCTGCTTCACACACTGAGCTAATTTCTGCAGCGCTCCGCTCGGGTTACTGACAGCAGCACTGACATTGACCTTTTGCACTCAGGGGCTGCTGCCATCCCCCGCCCCTCCTCTCCCTTTTGGGTGCCGTCTTCTGGGGACACACAGCAAGAAGGCGCGCATCTACCCCCATTTGTGCCAGGGGGGACACAACATTCACATTCCCCCCGGCCCCCAGACAAGAGACGAGGGCGGGAGATCTTCTGATAAGACTAGTAAGAGCCACAAATCCCGGTATGTTACATTTTTTCCCGCCTCTGTTCCTTTATGAAGTGGATCTAAAAGACGACATGATTTTCGTGAGGGGGGAGGAAATAAGAAAAGGGTGGTGTAGGTAATAGTGTGGGGGGAGAGGTGGGTAATAGTGTGAGAGAGAGGTGAGTAATAGTGTGGGGTTAGAGGTGGATAATAGTGTGGGGGGAGAGGTGAGTAATAGTGTGGGGGGAGAGGTGAGTAATAGTGTGGGGGGAGAGGTGAGTAATAGTGTGGGGGGAGGTGGATAATAGTGTGGAGGGAGAGGTGGATAATAGTGTGAGGGGAGGTGGATAATAGTGTGGGGGAGGTGGTTAATAGTGTGGGGGGAGAGGTGAGTAATAGTGTGGGGGGAGAGGTGAGTAATAGTGTGGGGGGAGGTGAGTAATAGTGTGGGGGGAGAGGTGAGTAATAGTGTGAGGGAGAGGTGAGTAATAGTGTGGGGGGAGAGGTGGGTAATAGTGTGGGGGGAGGTGGATAATAGTGTGAGGGGAGGTGGATAATAGTGTGAGGGGAGGTGGATAATAGTGTGAGGGGAGGTGGATAATAGTGTGAGGGGAGGTGGATAATAGTGTGAGGGGAGGTGGATAATAGTGTGAGGGGAGGTGGATAATAGTGTGAGGGGAGGTGGATAATAGTGTGAGGGGAGGTGGATAATAGTGTGGGGGGAGGTGAGTAATAGTGTGAGGGAGAGGTGGGTAATAGTGTGAGGGAGAGGTGGGTAATAGTGTGAGGGAGAGGTGGATAATAGTGTGAGGAGAGGTGGATAATAGTGTGAGGAGAGGTGGATAATAGTGTGAGGGGAGGTGGATAATAGTGTGAGGGGAGGTGGATAATAGTGTGAGGGGGAGAGGTGGGTAATAGTGTGAGGGGGAGAGGTGGGTAATAGTGTGAGGGGGAGAGGTGGGTAATAGTGTGAGGGAGAGGTGAGTAATAGTGTGAGGGAGAGGTGAGTAATAGTGTGGGGGGAGGTGAGTAATAGTGTGAGGGGAGGTGGATAATAGTGTGAGGTGGATAATAGTGTGAGGTGGATAATAGTGTGAGGGAGGTGGATAATAGTGTGAGGGAGGTGGATAATAGTGTGAGGGAGGTGGATAATAGTGTGAGGGAGGTGGATAATAGTGTGAGGGAGGTGGATAATAGTGTGAGGGGAGGTGGATAATAGTGTGGGGGGGAGGTGAGTAATAGTGTGGGGGGAGGTGGATAATAGTGTGGGGGGAGAGGTGAGTAATAGTGTGGGGGGAGAGGTGGATAATAGTGTGGGGGGAGAGGTGGATAATAGTGTGGGGGGAGGTGGATAATAGTGTGAGGGGAGGTGGATAATAGTGTGGGGGGAGGTGGATAATAGTGTGGGGGGGAGGTGAGTAATAGTGTGGGGAGTGGAAAAGTTGAGGGATGGATAATTGTGTGGGGGAGGTGGATAATTGTGGGGGGAGGTGGATTATAGTGTGGGGGGAGGTGGATAATAGTGTGGGGGAAGGTGGATAATAGTGTGGGGGGGAGGTGGATAATAGTGTGGGGGGAGAGGTGAGTAATAGTGTGGGGGGAGGTAGATAATAGTGTGGGAGAGGGTTTTCAGGAGGGGGGAAGTTAGTTCAGAGTGGGTTATAGTGGGAGGGGAATTATTTGGAAGTGTCATCTATAGAAATTGTCTTTACAGCTATTTGGATGCATTTTTTCATACACAACATATTTTATATAAATACACCCTAACATTTCCTAGTAACCGCTCTTTTTTGTTGTTTTTTTTTCTTTTTCAAGCAAACAGGGAGGGTGCAAGCAGCATGCACCAGGTTAGAGCTGTGGATTTGAATTTTTTGATTGGGGGGGGGCACCATCGGCCTTACTTGCCTAGGGCACTAAAATGCCTTGTCCCAGCCCTGGGTAAGATGAATCAATACAGTGAGGCAACCCCTTTAAAGAGCAATAGATGATATATGGTTTTGTGAGAATAGATTTAGTATAACATGTAATTTAAGTGAAATCTCTGCTCATTCTGAACTTAGAAATCCAGCGTGCGGTCTTAATCAGTGAATGCCAGCTATCTCCTGTGCACCCTGGGAAGTTGTCAATACTGAATGGTACCATCCACTCAGGGCCGGGACAAAGGGGTAGGCAAGGTAGGCGACCGCCTAGGCGCCTACCACAGCCTATCCCTAAGGGGGCGCCGTCAGGGCCCCAACCCCGCCAGGCTCCAGGCCGCTGCCGTGGGCCTGAAGCGCCGGCGGTCTCTGTGACCGCTTCTTGCGGGGCAGAGAGCAAGCCTCCCTGCTCCCAGACAGTGTCGGGCCAGCTCCTCCCGGGGGATCGCTGGATCCTCCGGTGAGCTGCAGGGCTGACACAGCGGGTCCGTCGGGGTCTCACAGCGCTGAGGACCCGCCGCGGCCCCGTGCGCCTCACCCGGGCAGCGTTGCAATGACGTGATGTCATCGCACGCTGCCTCTCCTCGGGCGCACAGCGCGTCACAGGCGTGCGCGCCGAGGAGCTCCCGGGAGGAGCGGGGCGGCTGAAGAGGACAGAAGAGGACCCGCGCGCCCGGGAATTGGGTAAGTATTAATGTTGTTGTTTTTAAGTGCCTGCCTGGGGCCCCCTATATTCTGCCTGTGGCCCCATACCCCCTCCCTTGTGGCCCCTATATCCGCCTGGGGCCCCCATAAATGCCTGCCTGCGGCCCCCTATAATGCCTGACTGTGGCCCCCCTATATCCTGCCTGTGGCCCCGATAATGCCTGCCTGCGGCCCCATAATGCCTGCCGCGGCCCCCTATAATGCCTGCCTGGTGCCCCTATATCCTGCTGCGGCCCCCTATAATCCTGCCTGCGGCCCCTATAATGCCTGCCTGCGGCCACCTATAATGCCTGCCGGGTGGCTCCCTATATTCTCCCTGGGGCCCCCTTTCGCCTGCGTGGGGCCCCCCTATATCCGCCTGTGCCCCTTATAATGCCTGCCTGCGGCCCCCTATAAACCTGCCTGCGGCCCCCTATAATGCCTGCCTGGTGCCCCTTATATGCCTGCCTGGTGCCCCCATAAGCCTGCCTGAGCCCCCAAACGACTGTCTTGGTCCCCAATATGCCTGCCTGAGCCCCCCATACGGCTGCCTGTGGCCCCTATAGCCTGCCTGTGGCCCCCGTACGCCTGCCTGAGCCCCTGTATGGCTGCCTGCGGCCCCCTATATGCCTGCCTGGGGCCCCCCATACGCCTGCCTGTGGCCCCCATACGCCTGCCGAGCCCCATACCCCTGCCTGTGGCCCCCTATATGCCTGCCTAAGCCCCCATACGCCTGCCTGAGGCCCCATACGCCTGCCTGTGGCCCCATACGCCTGCCTGTGGCCCCATACGCCTGCCTGAACCCCTATACGGCTGCCTGTGGCCCCTATTGCCTGCCGGTGGCCCCCTTACGCCTGCCTGGTGCCCTCATAGGGCCTGCCTAGCCCCCATACGCCTGCCTGTGGCCCCCATACGCCTGCCTGTGGCCCTATATGCCTGCCTGAGCCCCCTTACGCTTGCCTGTGGCCCCATACGCCTGCCTGTGGCCCCTATACGCCTGCCTGTGGCCCCATACGCCTGCCTGTGGCCCCATACGCCTGCCTGAGCCCCCATACGCCTGCCTGTAGCCCCCCATACGCCTGCCTGAACCCCTAGCTATATATTTGCCTGAGCCCCTAGCTATATACCTGCCTGAGTGCCCTATTATTTATAACCTACCTGTCTAAGGGACAATATCTATATACCTGCCTGACGGGAGAGGGCATATCTATATACCTGTCCTGACAAAGGGGGACTTATATACCATAATTTAAGGAGTTACTGGAAATGTGAGGAATCTAAGATATTTGTGTCCAAATCCTCAGGGACGATTCCTGGCCGGAGCAATTGGCATGAAGGTGTGAACCGGATGGAGAAGAAAAGGGAAAGTGAACGACGCTGATCAGAAAAAGACGTCTCCCCGTGAGTCACTAAATGTAACTGCAGGGTAATCACGTATATTTCTGCAGAGCGTCGACAAAAAGCTAGTATCTACCACAAAATGGTCACTGTATGGCGGGGGTAAAATGTCTTCTGAGGCCTTGGTGTACAGCTGATGGTCACATGTGGGGGTTGCGTTCGGTCAGGTCTGGCAGAATTATTTGAGCTTAAGTTGTAATAGTTTTGGGTCTTGGGGTTTTTTAGGAGTGTTTTTAGTAACAATCATTCGTCTTGGGAATTTGCTCCATGTATCGGTGGATTTTGTAGGGACTGTTATTTAGGGGTTTTTGCAAACCCTCATACGGAGGGGAGCGATTTTGAAAATGCAAATTTTTTCAGGGCTGATTTTTCATTGTGCAGTGACTGCTGAGGAGATGGACGGGAGCTATGTGGAATGTGCAGAAAATTAGTGACAGGACCTGGCGCAGGGGTGAGAGGAATTAGTGTGTGTGTGTTGGGGGGGGGGGTGTATTTTTTTTGAGAGCGAGGGGGGGGGGCGCCATTGGCTGTACTCGCCTAGGGCACCAAAATGCCGTGTCCCGGCCCTGCATCCACTGGACGCATAAGGATAGAAATAACTGGGATTTTGACCAATAAGTTACAATTTATATGAAATCCTCTCCCACAAAACTATACATGAATGTATTCAGCTCATACTTCTCTTTAATGATGGCGGTAGGTTAGATCGCTGTCAGAACAAGGAATTTTTTCAAACAGATTTTATTATGTATAAATGATTAAAATGCTTTAACAGACAATCATCTTCAGTACTACTAACCTAGACACATACATGTATATTTACATATCAAAATACATAGGCTTTATAATGAAAACTTACTAAAGTAGTAAAAGAAATAGAAAACTTACTAATTCTGACTGCAAAGAATCCATAACGGCATGTGCACTAGTGGAAGCAGATCCTAATATCTCATCCTAAGAAAAAGAAAGAAAAGGAAAAAAAAAGACTTTGGTTACATAAGAAGAAAGATTTATTCTGAGCTTTTCAAATAAGTCAAATTACTTTAAAGGGGTTTTACCACAACGTGAAATTTGTGGAAGCTTGCACAATAAATAATAAACATATCACCATTCATTACTATTCAGTTCTGCAGCATTTTTGTTTCAGCTGCTACCTTAATGATCCATAGTGTAGAGTTTGTCTTTAGGGGATCCAACCAGTGACAAGAGCTCTTCAGTCCTTGCTGCACATGCTCAGTCATCTCCTCTCAGGTAGCTGCTGTCAGTCTCTTCCCTGTCTAGTAATCACACACACTCACTGCTGAGCGAGTGTTCAACCCCAAGTGCTGTCATTCTACTCCTGTCCTCTGTGCTCCTTAGTAATTAGTTAAAAAGGGAAGATACATAAAAAAAAATAAAGGGTGCCCAGTCAGGTATGTTTTTTGTGAAAAAAAATCCACATTTTCGTTCCTGAGGGATTTGAATGGGCCCCCGACTGAAAGGAAAATGCAAACCACTGGATACTTGAGCTACTCACAATCTTTACTTTAAAACCACCTGTTTTTGACTAGAGGAAAGACCATGGGAAAAGGAATGGTGATATCAAGCCTTTTGGGTCAAATGATATCAGTTCAAACAAACAACACCCCCTTTTTGAACTCAACGAAACTGAACAGGACAACCAAGAAATCCCTTTTGTGGAAAACTCTTAAAGGGGTTGTCTCACTACAAGAAATGTTTTTTTATGTTAAAGATCTTGCAAAAACAAGTCAAATTGCAATATGTGTCCCATTAACATGTCTTACCTATTCCTAGATACCCCTTTTGATGGGCTGCATCCTCCTCAGTCACTATAGCTACAGACCTTTTTTATCTATCCTGATAGGCTCCCAGCACTGGTTGCTTAGCTACAGACCGGGCTTCACCTAGTGAACCCAGATAAAACCCCCCTAAATTTTCAAAATGAAACCAAGAAACAAAACGAATCAAGTGTGGACAACCCTTTAAGTTCATAAGTGGCGGGAGCTTTTGGTCCCAAAAAAAAACCCAGAAAAAATGTATGCAATTCTTACCCCAACCACGCATTTTAAAGGGATACTACAGTCTTTTTTTAGCTTTAAAAAGTTGGTAAAGTAAATAAAGGTTATTACCAAAAACATTGCTGTTTTAATTTTCTTTACTTCAAAATTTTCATTCGCCTGTTACACTAAATTCCCATTATCGACCATCTATATGATCTCTTTTCTTACTGAAATAAAATTTGACACTATAGTTACTGAACAGAGATGGATTAGAGCATTTATAGCCAGTACACCTGCTTGGACAGTGTCATTTTTTTTTTATCAAGACCCCTCGAACACCAATCTCTCTCTAGCAGACACCGCTAGGAGAGCCCAGCTGAAATGCAGTCTGCTGTAGAACCAGCACACGACAAAATGTGTGAGCTGAAGAAACATGTGAAGAGCGATTCGTTAAATAGCCCGATGGGAAAACCCCTTTAGGGGACACTGTCGGACAAAAGTGCTACATATGATCCCGTTTAAATTAATGTCCTGCACTACCAAACCCATTTATTATTGTTGTTGCACCCTACTACTTGTTTGTTGCCTGCACTGACCATGGGCTACATTCGTGATCTTGCTAGAATTCCTCCTTCCTCAATCCGTGTCTGCGGGAGAGGGTAGTGCCCTGCAAACAAGACCAAATCCCCGTATAGGGCTCAAAGGGTTAAATAAACAGGGGGCTCCAATCATCCTCTGTCTTTACTTTGAATTCCATGTGCAACCCGGAGAATCCACCATCTATCATAGGTGGGGGCCCTGACTTTTACCGGTACAAAAAATATGGGGATAAAAAAACAACCCAAAAAAAAAGAATTTCCCTATACCGATATACCGAGTAAAAGCCGAGTTTTTTCAGACAAAAAATGGCGAAAACCTCCCTCGGCTTATACTCGAGTCACTGTCGGGACCATTTTGCTGCGTGGCCCGAGTGCTGACAGGGAGCTTCAGTTTTATCGGCTCCTCACGGGAGGCCCCAAAAAATGAAGGGGCCCAGCACGGGGTACGTGTCCAGGCGCTGCCTGGCCCCGGCACTGTCTCCCTCTTCCCCCGCATCGATCCTCCAGCCACACAGGTGAAGGATACCACTGCGGGGCACAGAGCGAGCGCCCCGTCTCCCCAGTGGATCCGGGCGGCCGGCTGGGGCCGAGCTCCCCGGCACAGCATGTCGTCATCACGCTGGGCGTCGCGGCCCGATGACGTCCCCGCCCGTGCCGGGAAGAGGCGAGGACCGAACAGCAGGAGGCCGGGCCCGTGAGGAACGGGGGCACGGGGAGCCAGTAATGATTTTTTTTTTTTTTTTTAAAACGTTGCCTACACCTGTATACCGCTAGTATACCCATAGCCTACCCATACCTGCCTAGTACTACCTAACCTCCCCGTACTGCCTATAAGCCTACCCATACCTGCCTAGTACTACTACCCATACCCGCCTAGTACAACCTAAACCTGCCTAGTCTCCTATAAGCCCCACCTATACCTCCTATTCACTACCCCAACCTTCCCATACTGCCTATACCTGCCTGATACCAAACCCCGCCTAGATGCCC
>JAODAL010073521.1:0-14708 GCA_025379985.1 Phyllomedusa bahiana
GGCTTTTAAAATTACACCCACCCGGGAGTTTAGGGAGAATCCCCCACAAACTAAAAATACAAAATTGTCAATGAAGATTTGTAAACGCTTTGGCCCCAGTCTCTAAAAAAGCATTTTTTTTTTAATGATTTCTATGGAGCGAAATACAGAACGCTGGATGAGGTAGATGGTTGCAACTGAAACCAGACTTGTGGGGGTTTTTTTCCCGCTGATAAAAGCTTTTTTTTTTTAAATGAGTGCAATTATTCAACGCATTAGATGCTTATGAAGGACAGACGTGAGAAGTGTGGGGTTGCGGATGGCGCCGTTTTTATGGGCGTGACGTCCAGAAGCCCCCCGGGTCGTTTTTTTTGGGGTTTCAGTCTGCACAGTCATTGAGGGTGTTCCTTCTTTCCCAGATTTTTTGCCCCGGCCCCAAAAACTCTAATCCCAGCACTGGTCTATGCAGGTTTATGCACCTTTTCTAGTCGGGTATCAGGTACACTGAAGACAACAAAAAAACGGGGCCACATTGCAGATTTACTTTGCCAAAAATCACTTCCTTCTAGAGCAGACATTACTTCTCTAGCCAAGCTAATGGTGGAGGAATGCAAGCAGGAATTCTCATTTTTTCTGCACAAAACAACGTCTTACATTTAAAATAAAGGTTTTACCAAATCTCAGGCCCAGATGTCCCCAACCCGGGTCCCCAAAAGAAGGGGGTTTGCCAACCCACCCAATTTTTTTCTGAAAGGGATCCTTTGATGGTTGAAAAAGAGCAGCGAATAATCTCCGCTTAAGGCTTTTTGAATCCATCCCCAACTCCGACTTATTGAGCACATATTGAAATTGATAGGGCCCATAGGGCTCTGTGACCGCCAAACCCCGACGATCCTAGGGCCCCAAGTTTTAATTTTAAAGGGGTTTAATTTTTTCACTATGAAAGAAGATATTTTGTATGAAGAAAGGCGTAGAAAAGTCGGGCTTTTCAAATTCCCAGGGCCCGTCTAGGCTTATCCTTGCCCAAAATCCTCGTACAACCTATCCCGGGCAAACCAGAAGAGGGAAATACCCCCTTTTCCGGGGATACCCCTTCGCCCTTTTACATCCGTGGGGAAACAGGGGCCCCCTGACTACCCCCTCGCCTAAGGACCTTCCATCAGTTCTACATCTCTTTTTAAACAAGGGTCCTTTTTCATGAGTGGCCACCTTTATTCTCTTTTTTCCATTTAACTCTAAGGAAAAGATTCTGCCAGTTTCCTTTCTCCAAGAAAAATGCCTCTTCAGGAGCTCCATAGGAGAGGCATTCGTGTTCGGGGTCAATGACACTCTATACTAAATGCTAAATTGTGCTAAATTATCCTAACTACTTAAAGGAAGTAGGGACTGTTTGCTGAATGGGCTTTTGTCTTTTGCATCTTGTTATTCTTCTCAGCGGGACTTTCTGAGATTTGATCCAACACTAGTTGACCACTGTTGGGTTTGAGTTCTTGCTTTCCCTTTCATATACCTTTTTATTTGCTGGACATCTTTATACATTCATAACAAGATGCTCCCCTCCTATACCTATGCAGTATGACTTTCCCCAGTAGGTGGAACTCCTGCACAAGGTTTTCCTGGTGGAGCAGGACTTCTGTTACACTTGTGGTTCTTTTTGAGACAAGTTTCCTGTGGTGTCTGCATTTGATTTATTTGCTAATTTCCTTTGTTTTACTTCCCTATTCCCTCTTGTCTGTCTTCCTTTTTTATTTACGGATCATAATGGGCTTGTGGATTTGGTCTATTGCTGATTCTTTTCGATGCTGGCCGCCTCTGCCTTTGCATACTCCACAGCGATACCATAAATCACAAGGTCCGAACAAGCAATAGTTGAGCCAGACCAACCCCAAAGATGCCAAAGCTAGTAACTCTATATAAATGCACACAAAATAACAGACTGAAAAAGTCACTTAGCAGCTAGATATAAAAAATTACCTTTATAGCAAAAAGTTTAAAAAACCATAAAACCCTATTAAACCCTTATACACAACTAGAAATACCTAACCTATACCAAAAAATGTAGGGTGATCGCCCCAATAAGTTCATAGAGGGAGGTTATTAATAAACACACACACTACAGGGCTTGGCTCAAATCAGCCAAAAAATATATTAGTTCAATGAGTACATGGAGAAAGATTTCCAATACAGCATACTCCCTACTAACACAAAAATCTATTTAAGACCAACGCGTTTCCCCCTACTTAATGTGAGGGTTCATCAGGGCCATAGATAACAGGGGGATTACCCTTTCCCCCCTAGGGGTGTAAGGGACCCCGGGATAAATTCCGTGCAGATATACAAGACACGCAAGTATTTGTGATCATCTTCTGTGGTATCTGTGTGTGAAATTTCTATACTATACGGTTATCTATGGCCCGATAACCCTCACATTAAATAGGGGGGAAAGCTTGGGTTTAAAAAATTTTTTTTTGTTGTAAGTATCTGTATTGGAAATCTCTCTCCATGTACTCATAGAACTAATATATTTTTGGGCTGATTTGAGCCAAGCCCTGAAGGAGAAGGGGGTGTGTTTATTAATAACCCCCCTCTATGAACTTATTGAGCTAATATTTATACTGGGGGAGTCTTTAAAAACTTTTAATTTAAATTTTGGTTTTCCCATTCCCTTATCAAAAAAGGGGCCCGGGAGGGATTGTTAGTAAGGGGTAGGTTCCGGGTTTGGGGCCCCTTTTTGGGGATCACCCAAAAATTTTTTGGTATAGGTTAGGTATTTCCCATTTTTGTATAAGGTTTTAATAGGGTTTATTATAGGTTTTAAAAAATTGCCCAATAAAAAAATTTATTTTTTTAAAACCCCGCTGCTAAGTGGGCTTTTTTCAGTCTGTTTGTTTGTATACTCCCCAGCGACTCTTAAATTTTGCCTTTTCAAAAGGCCCAAAGGGCTTAAAAACCCCCCCAAAAAACAGGCCAGTTCCCTTTCACCCTTCCCCCGCCGCAGGGTTCATAAAGTTTGTTTTCCAAAAGGGCCCCATTTCAAGATTGACAATTTAAACATTTAACACTAAAACATATTGGTTTCTTTTTCCCAAACCCTTTTTCCCCCAGTCCCCGAAACCGGGGAGTTGCTACAAACCATTTTTTTTTCCCCATTTTGGCCTTTAAAGTGCTTAGTGTAACCCTTTTTTCAGAGGCACGGTTTTTCTTTTTTCCTTGGGGTTTCCAAATTTAAACCCCCTTTAAGGGCTTTGCCCAAAATGTGGACCAGGCAACTTTTCCCTTTGAAAACCCTTTTTGACCCTAACTATCCCTAATTTGGGCCCAAAGGGGCTGGATACTCTGTTTAGGACTTTTAACATACATTGGATCCCCCCTGGAAAATTTTTTCAGGGGGGGGGTCGACCCTGGGTTTTGTTTTTAAACCTTAAGGAGGGAAAAAAGGGCGCCTCCCTTTGGCCTTTTAACTTTTTGGAGGATAACAGCATCCCCTGGGGTAGGGACTTTTCTTTTTTAAATCCTTTCCCCATTGGGGTCTTACAAATCCCTAACTACTAATTGGGTCCAACACTCGCTCCCTTCCCCCTTTTTTGAAGGCAACTCAACCCTTTCCTTGGGAATTTTCTTGTTGGGTTCCCAACCATGTGCCTTCTTTTGGGTTTTCCCCCAAATTTTCGCGGTACGGGAAACTACGGATCTGGAGCTAAACCCAACCCCAAATTTTTGGATTTCTTTTGTGCTGCGAGGTTTAGTTTGGGCCATCCCCACAATTTTTTGGAACAACCCCTGCCCAGAGAAAGGAAAACCCGGGGTAACAGGGTTTAAAAAACCTTTGATATTAAATCAATGCCTGACTTAAAAACCCCCTCTCCCTTTTTGGGTTTTAAACGCTCCTTTTGGAAGGGAAGGGTTTTAATAGAATTTTTGTGGGCCCTTCCCCTTCATCCCGCCCCTTGCCCCCAAAATTTGGTTTTTGGGGCCCCCCCTTTTTTATTGGATTTCAGCCCTTTCACATTTACCCTCTGGGAACGCATCAAGGTTTTAATTGGGGGTCCCTTTCTTTAAACCTTTTTCCATTTTTAAATGGAAAAAACAGGGAAAAGGGTTGGGCCCCTTAAACTCCTTTTGGGAGGAAAAATTCGGAAAAAATGGAGAATTTGCAGGCAAACAACTAGAAAACCCAATACTGATATCAGGGGGAAACAAAATTTGGGGGGCAAGACTATAAGTGCTCGCAAAGCGGACGGGGCTTTCTTGTTTATAATTTCAAACCCAAAAATATTTTCTTCCATTTTTTTGGGGGGGGGGGAACCCAAAATAATAAAAAAATTTCAGGAACTGCTCTAATTTTTTTAAGGGTCAACCTATCCAAATCAGAAGCGCTCAAAAGTTGGTCTCCCCAAAACAAAGGGCCAAAGTTTTCCGCAATCGAACTTTTCCCCTTTTTCAGCCCAGAGGGGGAAACCTTTTTTCTTGGCTCCTTGTCCTTTTCAGACCTCTCAAAAACATTCTCTGACAATTTCTTTTCCCCCCTTTTCCCCAACCCAAAGGATCTAAAAACTTGAAAAACTTGGGCCAAAAAAGACCTCTATGGTTTGGGAGGGTAAATGTTCTTAAGATGTCTATTTTTCAAAAAATGTTTACCCTATTCCAGACAAGCCCCTAACCATCCCTGCCTTTTTTGGAAAAAATTGGGGGTTTCTTCTTTTCCTTTATTTTGTCCACTAAGGCCCAAATTGTGTAGATATTTTAACCAACCCAAGGATCGGGGTGTGGGTCTTTCCCGATTTTTTTAATTTTTTACCCTTTGGTTGGCCTAGCTCACTTCCGGCAGGCCCTTATCGGAACAGGAAAAATGGGGCCATGGGGATGGGTCTTTGTTCCCGTCGATGGCTGCTCCCCCGGTCTGGATTTTTTTTTAAAACCCCAAGGACTTTTTTTCCGCTTTTTTTTGCAAAAAACACACTTTACTTTCCCATCCAGAAATGCCCATTTTAATCCAAACGGACCCTTTTTTGCCGAAACTGAGAAAAAAAAAAAACACAGAAAAAAAGGGGCATTTTTTAACAGGACAAAAACAGGCCATTACTTACAGCTCAAGGTGAACAAAAAACTGAAAACCCAGAGGGGGCAAAACCCGGCCCCCAAAGCACTTGGGAAAAAATTAAAAAAGGGAGCAATTGCGAACATACTCCCCTAGGGGGACAAAATGATAAAAAATGCACATTAAATTGGTACCTGCACACCAGCATGCAGAAAAATCACACATAAACATGGAAAAAAGCACAAATGCAAAAAAACCAATAAGACAACCCCTCCCAACCTCTATGTATGAGGGGGGTGGTTTGGGGATTATAATTCATTAGAAAGGTAATACAAAAGGGCCAATTTCAGATATGTGTGGTGCACTCGCGGGCTTACACCCTATAAACGCCACTACTATTTTTTGGGGTGGGCCCCCCGCCCCTTTTAGGGTTCAACCAAATTACAGACCCCCTCTGCCCCCCAGATTTGGGAAAAAAATAAATACTGGAGAAATATCATATATGCAAGCTCACAAGCCCCGTCAAGGCTCCTCATTACTTGCAAGTCCCTCCACCCACAATTTTGGACATTATTTAATCAAAAACACAAAACAGGCCATACCTACAGCTCAATGGCTGGGCTATAGATTTAACCCAGTAGGGAACAACACAGGCCCCGGTGCTACTTGGGAAGGATAAAAAAATCAGGAAAATGCTGAACAATCGTGTTTTTCTGCATGCTGGTGTGAACAGGTACAAAATTTTAAAGTCAGGGGTTTTTTTTAAACTAATTGTTTTCCCTAGGAAGGGGGTGTGGCTGCTGTCATTTTTATCTGCACCTGTTTACAGCCCTTGAGCGTAAGATGCCCGTTTTGTTTTCCGATAATATAACCCAGAATTTCCCCCAGGGTCTTTCCCAAATCCTTCTTAGGCAGCACGAAGGAGACCCCCTGCGCTTCTTTCAATCACTTTTCAGGGGAAACTGAAAATCCCGAAAACCCAGAGGGGGAGAAGCTGCCAGCACTTTCTTTTTCCCTAATTCAATTAGCTCATTTTTTTTTTGCAAAACAAAAATCTAAAATTTAAACCCAAAAGGATCCTTTCTGTATTTTGAGAAGCCCCGACTGCCCCCCCCTGGCCCCAGTCATTCCCTACATCATCTATAAATTTTCACCCCTCGCCCTCCTCCCATTTTTCCCCCCTTTAGCCCCCAAAGGAAGGGGCTGGGGGCCCCCTTTTTGCCCCGGGAGTGGGATGGGTGTTTTTTAGTTGACCCCTAAGGCGACAAAAGCCTTTTAGGCACCAAGAAACTGCTACAAGGTGCTGACTACCGCTGGACCGCTCTGGACCACTGCAAGCGATGAAAGATTAGAGCCACCCAGTGGAGCGGGAAGTCTAAGTAGCCCCCGGTTTCAGGCATAGCCCGCCGCAAATCGTATGGACTCTACGGCTGTGAGGCCAAACCATTCGCTACCCCCCTGACGTGACTTGCATCGCTGCGGGCATGGAGGTAATGCGTGGTACAGAAACGAGATTCAGAGACGGGTAGTTGGGGATAGCAGGAGGTCAGGACGGGTGGCAGAGGTTCATGGACATAGACATAGGCATACAGGTCATGCAGGCGGCAAGCAGGTAAGGTCAAGAACGTAAGCAGGCAGACTGGTACACGGTAAACAAGACGGACCTTCTGAATACAGACTTATGGCACTCCAACACACACCAACGAACTGGCAGTGAGTGTAGGAGCGCTTGCACCAAAAAATAGGGGTCAGCGGCCAGCGAAGGTCAATCAACGGCGCACTATCCCTTTAAATCCCGAATAGCCGTCGCACGTGCGCACTAAGCAGCGGGTACGCACGCGGCGTCTGTCAGAACCAGACAGAGGAAGCACAGGAGTGTACTGTGAGTACGGGTTTTCCTGGCAGGAGCATAAGGACAAGGGCTAACGGCAGCAGCGCGAACCCGCGCCGACACGAAGGCCAGGGGAACGTGCGCAGGGGCCGAGCCGCGGCGCCCACCCCATGACAGTACCAACCCCTTTAGGTCTCCCCTCTTCCTCTGGAATTTAGGAGTGGAGATCAGGGAACAGGTAGGCCTCTGGTTCCCACGAACGCTCCTCCTACCGAAGTCCCTTCCAGTCAAAATGAAGAACCGCTTCCCCCTCACCGTCTTCTCCGCTACAATCCCCCTATCCCTTGACCTCAAAGATGTTATCTGTATTAGCAACAGGAGAAAGGCGAGACACAGGATCTACGGGAGAACGTTCAGCACCACCCGGGCTTGAGGAGGACACGTGAGAAGGCGTTCGTCGATATGTAAAGTGTCGGGGGGCAAGAGGACTTGTAGATACTGGGTTCAGTCGCCGAAGTAAACCACAAAAGGTCCCAAGTATTGTTGGCCCAACTTGTAACGGGGCACACTTGGAAACGGATGTTCTTGGTGGATAACCAAAACCCTAATCGCCATTCTTAATAGGGGTGGGGGCCTACGATACCTGTCAGCCTGAAGTTTTGTGCGAGCAGAACCCCGTAGCAGGGCCTGTCGCGTGAGTTGCCAGAGAGCCTTGATGTCATTTACTTGGGCATCCACGGCAGGGACAAGAGACGAGGTAGCTAGAGGAAGAGGTTGGGCGGGTGTTAACCCGAAGACTACAAAAAAGGGGGAGGCCCCAGCGGATTCCGGAACTAAAAGGAGTTTATAGGAAAACTCTGCCCAGGGGAGAAATCGGACCATATCATGACGAGCCGGCGACACAAAATGCCGCAAGTAGGTACCCAACACCTGGTTATAACCTCTTCTAAACCATCCCTTATAGTTTGAGGGTGGTAAGCAGATGAAAAATCAAGACAGAACTGCAACTGAACAGACAACAGAGCCCGCCAAAATTTAGCAATAAACCTGGACACCCCTGTCAGAGACAATATGCAAAGGAGACCGTGCAATCGAAAACATGAACGGAAAAAATGTTGGGGCAGCTGTGGGCAGAGTGGTAACCCCAGGCAGAGGGATAAAGTGGCCATTTTGGAGAAACGATCGGTCCCCACCCAACCCCTGGGGCAGAAGACCTGTAGTTTCCAAAGAGGCGGGAGATCTGTAACAAGTCCATGTCCACATGGGGTCCAGGGTTTTACCGGCACAGGGAGAGGCCTGAAGAAGGCCCGCTGGGTTTAGAGACGAGGGATGCTAATACTGTCACAGGTATGTGCAGGCCAGAACAAAGTCCCTGACATCTTGAGGGTAGTGAGGGACATCTTGAGGGTAGTGAGGGTAGGCCACCAGTAATAACGGGAGACCAGCTGTAGAGACCTATGACTCCGTGGAGAGCCAGCGATCGGGAAGAAAGTCCTCACTTCAACGATTCTAGGCCTGCAAGGCAGGACGCACATAAGTCTATTCCGGGTGGCAAGTGTTGAAGATCACGGTGGCCGCCGTGACGAGCCGTTCTGGAGGGACTATGTGTGCTGAGGAGACTCGAGAAACCCACCGTAACTGAAGAACGAGATAAGGGCGTCACAGCTTTGGACGTTCATTCCTAGGCAGCCGAAAGTTGTAGAAGGAATTCAAAAACGGGCAAAAAATGAGCGACCAGGGCGTTTAGCCGACTGAAAGATATATAGGAGGTTTTTTATGGTCAGTGAAGATGTTAATAGGGTGAGCGAGTCCCCCTCCATCAGGTGACGCTACTCTTCTAGAGCAACTTTATGGCCAGTAATTCGTGTGATCACCAATGGTAAAAATTTTTCTCGCATGAGAGAAAGTTTTGGAGAAAAACCCACAAGTATGTGCAGTTTACCTGAGGAAGATCCTGCAGGAGGACAGCGCCGGCCCCCCACAGAGAAGCGTCCACTTCCAAATGAAGGCGGTTAGGGTCCCCGGGGCGAGACAGGACCGGAGCAGTACGTGAATGCAGATTGAGTACGGTTGAAGGCCTTCTTGAACTTCAGGGGACCAGGAATTGGGATTGGACGGTTTATCTTAGTTTAGAGCCTCCAGGGTGAGCCACAAGCAAGAGAAGTGTGGGATAAATTGTCTGTATTAATTGCAAATCCAAGAACGTTGAATGCCAGAAGCACACCGGTTGTGGCAACTGTAACTCTGCGTAGAGTATTGAAGCATCCATCCCGTTGGAGCCTTTATCACAGACGATGTACCCTAGAAAAGGAGTAAGCTGGTACATTCACATAGACAACTGTCTTCAGTTTGGCAAAAGCTTATGGGTGCGGAGTTGCCTGAGGACCTGGTGGACGTGGTGGCCAATGAGTTACAAGATCGAGGAGAAAAAAATTAGAATATCGTCAAAGTAAACAAATAACACATGACGTATAGTAGTTCCTGGAAATCTCGAAGACAAAGTTCTGAACACAGCCAGGCGCATTGCAGAACCAAATGGCATAACCAAACACAATAAAGAAAAAAAAATGAAGTGTGCCATCCCCGTAATAAACGCCGTTTTCCACTCATTGCCTCTCGAAATCGAAAATAGGTTATAACAACCGCGTAGATCCAGCATGGAAAAGATTTTCGCGCCACGACGCGGTCAAAAAGTCTGAATAACAAGGGCACCGGGGGTAGCGGTTTTTACCATGATTTATTTACAGAATCCCAATATTTCGATGCAGGCCGAGACCCGTCCTTTTTTCTCCATGAAAAAGTAACACGGCTCCTTCAGGAGACGATGACTTACGGATGAATGCCTTTACGGAGGATCACAATGATGTACTCTGACATAGCCTTATCTCAGGGACTTGAGAGAGGATAGACCAAGCCCCGGGGAGATACATGCCATTGTAGATCTATGGGACAATCATAAGGCCGTGTGGAGGAAGAGTTTCGGCCTGACTTTTCCGAACAAGACGTCGGCAAGTCCCAGTAAGGCGTTAGGTAGGCCTGGTGTAGGCTTGGTATATTTCAGGGAGGCGACCTGGAGGAGCAAGTTTGCCGGCTTCGACAGCAACGCGGAGACAATCTGAACCCCACGCATGACTTATCACCTGTGCTCCAGTACAATGTCTGGGTAAGATCCTGCAACCACGGGGAGACCCAGAAGGATTTCAGACGAGTATCGAGGCAGGACGAGAAGTTGGCAAAGTCCTCCTGATAAGGGCCCCAATCTGCAAAGTGACGGGGAGCAGTGCGGAGCGTATAGCGTCCTTAAGGCATCGCCACTGACCGAACCGAGGACGAACATAGCAACAGCAATGGAATCACTGGGAAACTGAAACCTTTTAGTGGACTTATGAAATTCGCTGCAGATCTGAATCAATAAAATGCGGTGCCTGAAAGGTGCTGCGTTCCGTGTGAAACAAATCGCAAACAGGATACGGGCAAGGACAGTACGGGAGAGGTCCACGCTGACAACCTAGGGTCCCGCCTCTCCTACTAGCCCAGGTGCGGCAAGTTTCCCGGGGCACCGGACAGTCCCCAATAAAATGGCCAGAACGCGCCACAAAGAAACACGCTTCTTCAGACTGAAGCTGATGAAACGTTCCCCTCCTGGGACAGGTGGGCTCTCTCAACCCTGCAAAGTGTTCTTCTTCGTGGAACATCGGAGGAGGAAGAGGTGGTCGCTGGGAAATGGAGCCAAGTTGGGGAAGTACGAGCGTGGGACGGACGACCACCCGGTGAAGGCGGCGCACTTGTTGCCCTTTTTCGGCGAAGCCGAAATATCGATTCCGCGTGGCAAAGTGGTATTAAGCTGCATCCAGAGCAGTCTGTTAGATCCATCCCGGATCGGGGGGCGGGGCGAGCTTAACCTTGATACTTCCCGATAGGCCTAGCCAGAAACACGCCATCAAAGCTTCGTATTCCAGTCCAGCTCCGAAGCGAGAGTGCGAAACTGCACGCGTAAACAGACCGACCCGTGTTGTCGCCCAGAAGCAGCGGAAGCAGTGCTGCAGCAGCCAAGAAGTAATGGCCTGGTTCCATCAAAAGATTCTGCTGAACCCCTAGAGGAAGGTTTGAGGTCATCTTTCAGAGGATCCCCTCAATCTTCACATTGCATGGCCCAAGCCAGCCAAGGCTTCTCCGAGGCAGAGGCTGAATATGAAGGCCATCTTGCACGCTTGTAGTGAATTGATGCCCATCAATGGAAAGATGAGGATGGAGCACTGGCCTGTGAACCCCATTGTCATTCTTGGGTCTCCATCGTAAGCGTGAGGGAGTGTGCAGATGCAGAGAGGGACCCGAACGCCAGGAGCAGGTAGAGCAATGGGACACCGAGCAACGGACACATGCGGCTGGTGGAGTAGACAGAGGCCGCAATGTTCTGCATCATGGCCGCTAGCTGGTCACTACCGTTGGCTCTGTCTGGGCTACAGCCGTCTGACATCCCGGAGGTCGGGCAGACAGGTTCCCCAGGCGGAAACCATGTGGCCAGTTTCCGAACTGTAATGCAGGGGTGGATTCTGCTGGACCAACCGCAAGCGATGAACAGTTAAGCCACCCCGGGAGCTCGGTTTTCAACCATAGCCCTCCGCAAAGCGGGATGGACTTGCTGCGGCGTGAGGCTACCAGGTCGCTACCCCCCTGACGGTGACTTTCCTTGCGGCGGCGGCCGGGTTAACGCTTGGTACAGAATCGATATACGGAGGACGTAGTCGGTGACGAGGCAGGAGGTCAGTGAACGCGTGGCAGAGGGTTCAGTGGGTCAGAGACAGGCGAAGGTCAGGGCAGGGGCGGCAAGCAGCAAGTCAAGAAACATAAGCAGAGCCGGACTGGTAAACCGGGAAGACAAGACGGACTTCTGAATACAGACTAGGCACGCAAACACACATCAACGAACTGGCAAGTGAGTGAGAATGCGTGCACAATAAATAGGGACGCGGCCAGCGAAGGCCATTCACCGGCACCATCCCTTTAAATCCTGACCAGCCTTTGGGCCCCCCGGCCCCCTAACACGGGTACGCGCGCGGCGGCTGCAGAGCCAGAACAGGAGTGGGGAGGGTGATAGGGTTTTTCCCGGGGCGGAGCAGAAGGACAAAGCTGCGGGCGAAGCGGCACCCCCCGGACCACCGCCCCAAGCCCGTGACATTTCATTTTACATTAATAAATCCCATTGGTCTCTACCCATTTTGGGAGGGTGGGGGTAAGAAGGCACCCCCGGGCAATTTGGGGGGGAGCCCTATGATCAAGGGTTTTTTGGACCTGGGTAATAAAGGAATTAAGAAGTAGCAAGTTCCGATCCTAACTACTGGAAGTTTTGTCGCTCTTTATGTTCGACTGCCCAGGGAAAGGTTCAAAAAATCCTTTTTAGAAAACTGCTACAGGCCTAAATCGATAATACCGGGAAATGTAAATCCCTTCACCCCCTTTTTGGAGGAGGGTTTGCGGAGATTGGTTTTGTGCAGAGAATGGAGGAGTGTTTTCCCCCAAATCCTGACCAAATTACACAAAATTCTTTAATTTGGGTTTATGGTTGTTCAAGACCCCCTTGCTGAAACTTCAGTTTTTGAGCTAGCAGCCTGTTGAGTGGGGGGGTTTTTTTGGGGGATGGCCCTTCGAAGTGGATGAGGGGGAGGGTGGTCTTTGAGGTTGGGGGCGGGGACTCGGCGGTATGGGCCTAAAGTGACCTACCAATCGTTGTGTGTCTTCCTCCCCCTCTTTCTTTTTTTTGTTCTTTTTCTATGTTTTGTTCTTATTGTTCTTCCATGCTAGATGGTGGATCTTTGTCTGTTTTTGACGGGTGCTTATTGTATCACTTTTTTTCGGAACGCAGTGACGAGGTTGGGTTTTGCACTTATTCTATTTCTCAATGCAGATACCATTATTATTTATTTTAGGCGCCATTATTCCCGACCTGTACATTAAGGGGGGACATACAAAATTTGCAAAAATAAAGGGTGACAATATGTGACTAAAAACGGGTAAAGAGGGAGGAGTCCCTGTCCGGGGGGTTACAATCTACAAGGAAGGGGGAAAAAAATAGAAATAGAAAAATCCCCTGCATTTGTTATGTCTTAATTTTATCACCCAAAGTTTATATGTGCAAATTTTTGCACGATGTTATTTCGCTCTATCCCTTTTTCTTTTTGCATTGATTTGATTTATAATACATTTCATTTCTTTGAAAATTTAAATATTTTAAAAAAAACTTGTGGGAAAAGGATTTTATTATGTTAGGGGTGTGGAAAATCTAGGATTTTTTTTCTAAAGTAAAAAGAATTGTCCATTGTTATGAAAATGAAGCAAAAAAGAGATGTTGACTGTTATCGATCATGATAAATGTCTATGGTGGGGCAACCCCCTCAACGGAATCAATCTCTCCCCTTGATGAGCTTGCATCAGAGCTTCAATTTGGGGAAATGTCTGTGAGACCACCCAGGTCTGGCGGGTTTTTCACCTCCAGAATCAAAAGGACTTTTCCCCTTTCTTTAACACAAGCAGAGATTTAAAAAATGGTGAAAAAAAAACCAAAAGTAAAAGAAGTGCAGAGCTGAATATAAAAAAACCGGGGCTTCATCCCCCATGAGAGGGGATGACCCTTAAAGAAAAAAAAAAGGGGAATGAAGGTTTTCTATTTTACTCAACTTTTCATTGTGATTTTTTGCTAATTTGCCAATTTAATTTTAACCCCCTTATGATGGGTGAATTTACGGTGTAAAAATTTAAAGAAGGTATAGGTGGACTCATGCACCAACCCTGCCCCATCCCCGGAGGGGCCCACTGTGTAAAAACGGGTACCTCCCATAGTGACAAGGTTTGGGGTTATTTTACTATTTTCCCTAGGAAAACTTAAATAAATTTTTAAAAAACACTAAAATTAATTTTGGATATTAACATTTAAACCCTTTTACAAAAATTTAAAAACCGATTTATAACCCTCAAATTTTCCTTTCTAATTGTGAAGGAGTAACTCCCTTTTTTATTTCAAATCGGGGGAGCACCCCCTATTAAAGGAAACCCAAATATAAAGTGATTTGCACTCCAAAAAAGAATCCCAAACATCTTACAAGGTTTCCTTGTGAGACCTTCTGCAACGAGTAAAACGTAAGGGGAAGGAGGGTAAAAATCTAAATTAAAAGTCAGCTGACCCCCAAAATTTTCAGGGGGGGGGGGGGGGGGGGGTAAATGGTTATCAGGGGATAAGGTCCAGATTCTACCCCTTACGTTTTTAATACACTTTTTCACTGTCTAAACTGAAAAATTGGTAATGTGTTATTTTACAAAATTGCTCTTTTAAAAAACGTATTGTTTTTTTAAATTTAAACTGATGATTTGGTTTTTTTACCCCCGTAAAGTTTTCTTGATATTTTTATGATAATTTTTGATTGTAATCATTTTATTATATATTTTCACTTTTTAAACCCTTGTTATTGAAAATGGCTCGTAGAGAGTCGAAACGTCATGTTTGATTATGTGGGAATAAATTCATTTTTTTTTTACTTTGGATAAATACCTTTATTTCCGCAATTTTTTTTTACATTTATGTAAAAGTTTAGCCCCCTGCCAGGGCTCCTTTTTGTTTTTTCCCCCTGTGAATAATCTTATTGGGGGGAAGGCCGTGGTTTTGTTTGGGGAATTTTTTATTTTTATTATTATTGTATCTATTAGTTTGTATTATGATATTTGGTGATTTTAAAATTTTTGTATTTGTAAGCAATGTATTTATATATAATTTTTTATAATAATTTTAAAAATAAAAATAATTTTTATATAGCGGCCAAAATACCTGCAGCACTTTACAAATTCGAGGGGAAACACAGACATTACAAT